>JAYJMB010044298.1:4484-20071 GCA_036873735.1 Pouteria campechiana
AAATTTTCTTCATTTTTAACACTCAATACTACCATCATTTGGTCAAACATGTAATTAGTCAAAATTAACACTGGTAGGTGTTACTAGGTATTATCTACCCAATCTCTGACAATAACTGGGCAAAGTTCACATGGTACCAAAGAAATCTAGTCTTTTCATTGGTAAAAATGAAAATAATGAGTTGATGCCAATGAGAGTAATTGTAGGGTTGTGGGTGTGCATAAATTATAGAAAACTCAATACAGTAACAAGAAAGGACCATTTTTCCCTCCCTTTCATTGATCAGATGCTTGAAAGATTAGCAGGTCATGCTTGCTATTATTTTCAAGATGGGTTTTTAAGTTACAATTAGTTTCCATTACTCCAAAAGATTAGGAAAAAACTACTTTCATCTTCCCATTTGGAACCTTTGCTTATTAGAGGATGCCTTTTGGTTTGTGCAATGCCCAAGGAACCTTTCAAAGGTGTATGACATTATTTTTTTCTAATATGATTGAAAGCTTTATGTAGGTAGTTGATGATTTTTCTGTCTTTGGTGATTCATTTGATGATTGCCTTGATAACTTGAGATTGGTGCTTAAAAGGTGCATTGAAATGAATTTGACATTAAGTTGAGAGAAATGTCATTTCTTAGTTAAGAAAAGAATTATGCTGGGACACATTGTTTATTGTAAGAACATTGAAGTGGACGAGGCAAATTTTGAGTTGATTACAAAGTTACCTCCCCCAATTTTAGTCAAAGGAGTGAGAAGCTTTCTTGTTCAGGTAGGTTTCTACAGACGGCTTTCTATCTTCTATCACTAAAAAAGAATTGCTTGCAATTATTTTTGCTTTAGAAAGGTTTTGCTTTATTTGATTATTTCTAAGGTAATTATCTATTCTGATCATGTTGCAGTATTTGCTAACTAAGAAAGATGCCAAGCCTTGGTTGATTAGGTGGATCTTACTATTGCAAGAATTTGATTTGACAATCAAGGACAAGAGAGAAAGTGAAAATGTTTAGCTAATCATCTGTCCAGGTTAGTGGAAGGGATGAATTTTGACCAAGAGAAAGGCAAGGTGAACATTCCCATCAATGAGATCTTTTCTGACGAGCATTTATTTTTTGTAAAGGGAAGTGAACCTTGGTATGCTGACATTGTTAATTATTTGGTTAAGGGAGTTTTCAATCTTATGCTGAATTTGCAGGGAAGAAGGAGGTTATGTCTATAGCAAAACACTACTTCTGGGATGATCCAGTTCTGTTCAAACTATGCCCAAATCAGATCATTAGACATTGTGTACCCAAGGATGAACAACAAAGTATTTTGAGACATTGTCACACATTCAAATATAGAGAACATTTTGGAGGGAAAAGGATTGCTCTTAAAATTTTCCAATATGGTTTCTACTGACCAACTATTTTCAAGGATGCTCATGCCTTTTGAGCAATGTGTGATAGGTGCTAGAGAATAGGTAATATTGGGAGGCAAGATGAGATGCCACTCATAGGTAATCTTATGGATGAACTGTTTGATGTATGGGCATTGATTTCATGGGCCCTTTCCCACCATCTAATGAGAACATGTACATTTTTCTTACTGTTGATTATGTGTCTAAGTTGATTGAGGCAATGGCCACTAGAACTAATGATCATAATGTTGTGCTTAGATTTTTGAAAGATAATATTTTTTTCTAGGTTTGGCACTCCGAGGGCAATCATTAGTGATAGGTGAACTCACTTTTGCAATAAAATTATTGTAGCTTTGTTGAAAAAGTATAACATCACTCACTGAGTTGCCACACCTTATCATCCATAAACTTGTAAACAAGTTGAAGTCAACAACTGATAGATAAAAGCAATTCTGGAAAGGGTTGTGAATACTTCAAGAAAAGATTGGGCAATGTAGCTGAATGATGCATTATGGGCATATAGGACTGCTTTCAAGACCCCAACTGGAATGAGTCCTTATAGACTTGTCTTTGGGAAAGCATGCCATTTGCCTGTTGAGTTCGAGCACAAAGCTTACTAAGCGATCAAGTATCTAAATTTTGATTTGTAGAAGGCAGGAGAAGAAAGGAAGCTTCAGTTTAATGAATTAAAGGAGTTGAGAGATCAAGCAAGTATCCTTCCCCAATTGTAACAAAATAGCTCTTCTCACCTCCTCCACTATTCAAACATATAGGGTTTAAACTTGAACTCGTGGGTGGGTGATTGCCTGCTTGAATAGGGACGTTTTCTAGATGAAATTGCATGGAAATGGGGCATGAAGGGGCTAGGGAAGAGAGGTGCATGAATGGGAGATGAAGCGGTTGGAGCCCTTAAATAGGCCCAAAAGCATTATTCCCCACCACCTCTCTTGCACTGCACTAGCGTCGCGACCCCCAACCAGCTAGATGCTTGTCAATGCAATTTTGTGAAGTGATGTCAGGATGCCCAACTTGCAACCTCCTTTTTCTTCTGTATTTCCTTTGTATTTTTTCCAATTTCTCCCTTCCTTTTTTCATGTTAACTATTCCTTTTTTATAAATACCTTTAAAATACATAATTATACCCCTCAATTACAAATAATGTCATTTAATCATCCCATTCATTAATTTTCATAATAAATCACTTCACGATTTGATAAAATCATTTACATATTATCCTGTCTCTTACTTTAACACTCTAGGGTGTTATAAACTGACATTGTTTCTTGAATTATAGATAAAACAAACTAAAGGAGGTATTTTCATTTCACAATCTAAATACATCAAATAAACGTTGAAAAAGTTCAAAATGAAAAACCTAAAATGCATGCCAACCCCTATGAGTGCAAGTATCAAAATGGATAAAGAGGAAAGTGGTAAAAGTGTAGACCAAAGGTAATATAGGAGCATGATTGGTTCTTTGTTATATTTTACAACTAGTAGACCTGAAATTTGGTTTAGTGTATGTATGTGTGCTCGATTCTAGTCAAATCCAAAGGAGTCACATATTTTTGCTATCAAACGCATTTTTAAATATCTTGTGGAAATATCTCATTTAGGATTGTGGTATCCTAGAGGTTCATCATTTGATTTAGTTAGTTATTCTGATGCCAACTATGCTGGATACAGATTGGATCAGAAAAGCACTAGTGGAACTTATTAGTTCCTAGGTAGTGTGCTTGTATCTTAGTACTCTAGGAAACAAAGCACTATTGCACTATTAATAGGTGAAGCTAAATACATAGCAACAAATACTTGTTGTGCACAAATACTTTCGATGAAACAATAGTTAAGTGACTAGGACTTTGAAGTTGAATGTGTTTCTATCAAATATGATAACATGAGCACAATAAATTTGACTACAAATCAAGTATTATATTCACATTCTAAACACATTGATATAAGACATGACTTCATTAGATCATGTTCAATTGAAAGACATTTCTATTGAATTTATTCCTACTGAACATCAATTGGCAGACACTTTCACTAAACCACTTCCCACTAATAGGTTTTTGCAAATTAGAAGAGAGTTTGGCATTATTGATCCATTTGCATGATGCATAGCATGCATAGAATAAAAGACATATATGTGTAAATTTTATCTATTTTACAAAACATCGATTGTTGCAAAATGTTGACAAATTTGGAGCTAGGAGCATAACTTAAATGCGCAATTTGGGTAGGACGATTTCTTATCTTCTCCCTAAAACTATGTTTTTTTGTTTCAAAAAGATAAACCATTCACTTCTCCAAGGTTTTTGCTCCTCTCCATTATGTAATTCGATGGATTTGGCTTGATTTCATTCATCCTCCTTCGTCAAAAAAATGGTATTGCTCCAAGTTAGAGCTATCCAATGAGAATAAGAATAGCTCCAAGTTAGAGAGAGTGGCTGGAAGCACTAAGGAAATTTTAAGAGGGCCCTTACACACAGTTAAAGCAGCATAAGTTAAAGGAGATAAATTAGAAGGTGTTGCATCATTCAACCATATTTTGAGAGCACTATCATTGTCCAAGCCACTACTAAGCTTCAAGGAGCTAGAACATCAAAAAGCTAAATTTCAATTCAAAGATGAAAAGCCATAGTTGGGCTGAGAGTTTAAATCAAGTGCTTCTTGGGAGGCAACCCAACCTTTTTTTGAATTTTTTTTAATTTTCTTATCACTTAGCTTAGTGTTTGCTTGTTTTCTTTACTATTAGGATAGATTATTTTTAATTTCTAATTACTGTGTGTTACAAAAGGAGGAATTCTAATTTTAGAAGATTGCAGATGCTCTTCCAAGTGTTAAAATGGTGCAAAGATTCAGAAAAAGAGGATGTGAATGCACTTCATCCAGGGAATCCCTTGATCTTAAACTTCTTTCATTATTTCACATTGAGGACAATGTGAAGTTTATGTTGGGGGTTGTTTTGCATTGCCTTCAAGTGCATTCAATTTTGGGCAAATTAGGCAATTTTTTTCAAATTTAGGTATCATTTTGATGAGCTTCACTTTTGATAACTTAACTAAGAAAATCCAAGAGTAATTGTGTTAACATGCTAAAGTTGAATTGGTAAGAGTGATGATTTTCTCTTAATGATCAGTAACATATGCTGAGTTTTTTTATTACCATTACATATGATTTAAAAGGAATGAGAGGCACCACCTTGTGATTCATTGGTTCTTGTGTTAAGTCTTTATTTTTCATGATTGATGAAAATTTCATTGAGCACATTATGTTGTGATCATGTAAAGTGTATGTGGATTGTTTGATGATGTTGTAAATTCATTGATTTATTTTGATTGACATAAGCATGTTAGAACTTGTTTAATTATCCCTAGAGGCAAAATCCTAGATAACATGTTTACTTGGAAGTGATCTAGGCATTCTTTGATCAATTTGAGCCTTTCAAGCTAACCTAGTACATTCATGTCACTAGAGTCGCCATTGAGACTTATGAAAGAATGGCATATGCAAAGCATATGAAAGACCACCATTCAACTTTTCTTTTTTTAACCTCATCATCAAAACCTATTTAACTTCAAAAACCATGTTTTGCCTATTAAGAGACATATTCTTTGCTTGGGTTATTTGATAGGTATAAATGAAGCAAAATAAGATAAGTTTGGGGGTGTTAAAAAGATGTATGCCATGATAAAGAAATTGAAAAAGGGACAAAAGAAAAAGGTTAAGTAAGGAAATATGTTTTAATTGGGGAGGTCACATTCCATAACTCAAAAGAAAATAAGTTTGGGGTGTGCTAGTAATACAGACCACAATTGGGGGTATCACATCCTAATGAAATTGATAGAAAATAAGTTTGGGGGTATGATAGTAATAAAGCCTATAATAATAAAAATAAAGCAGACAAAATCCCAGCTAAAAAGTTAAGAGGGTGAACATTGATGCATAATTCAGTTATGATCTCTTACTTTGTAAATACTTACTTCTTTTCATTGTTAGCCAAACCCAAGGCCACATTACAAGCTTAACAAATGCCTCTTAATCCAAGTGAACATAATTATCAATATTTGTGGAGCAGGATTATGAAAAGCAAGCTTATAATGTGTTTTGTGAAGGTCATTAGAATCATTAGTTTACACATTGTTAACTAGCAAGTATGCATGGAGCATGAGATTGAAATTACACACACACATTTTCACTTCATGAAAAGATTAATGAAGCATGAGTTTCATGAGATTACTTGGCAATGTCTTGAATGATTTTTGAATTATGTGTCCATGGGTAATTTGTCTAGCATATTACTAATTGTTTGAGAGAGATTTTCCTACCTGATTCATTAGTTTTTGTTGCTATTTTACTTAAGGATGATTAAAAGTGAAGTTTTGGGCTATTTGATAAGTAAGGAAACATGTCTAGCATGTTTGGCATGTGTTTGATTATTTGAGAGAGATTTTCCTAATTACTTCATGAGTCTAGATTTTTATTTTGCTCGAGGACGAGGAAAAGCTAAGTTTGGGAGTATTTGATGAGCTTATAATATACCATATTTTAATGTCTAAATTTATGTATAAATTTTATTAGTTTATAACTACATTTGATGAAATATTACACTTAATAAAGTTAATTAGTTTTTTATGTAACAGATCATGTCAAAAAGAAGCTAAATGTGAAGTAGCACCACTTTGATTCCATTTTCATTACCAATGTAGCAGTAGGACAAGTAGTCAACATCAAAGTTGAATCCCTTAAAGGTAGATTTCTAAAACATCAAAAATATTTATATTTGGAGATCGTATGAGGAAGTTATAAATGAAACAGTGAATACCTCTTAGGGTGGACAACAAGTCGGTGCTACTATAGCCACTTTGAGGCACTTTTAGGTATATTTACATGAGTATTCAGCTCAAGTGATTAACAAGAAAGTTGTAGATCTTGAAGTTAGCTGACAAATTCAAAATGAATTATGCAATTTTGAGTTCATATGAGGATGTTATGGTAAAAATAGTCAAAGCATCTCTTGTGGATAATAAATCAAAACTGCACCCAGCAAATCCACCGCCCACCAGAGAGCAGGTGGCATCGGCGGTGCCAGCAGTAGGTCAAAATTTATCAAAATATGTGATTTTATAATTTTTATGCAATTTTACTTGTTTTAGAATGACTTTTTGGGAAGTTTTTAGGGATTCTTTGGAGGGAATTCTTTAGAGAGTTTTTAGAAGAGTTTTCAAGGGTTTTCTTGGAGGCTACTCTTAAGGCTTTAGAGGAGCAAAGAAGGAGATTTAAGAAGAGCAAAGGCAATTTAGGAAGGCTAATTGTAGTATAATGTTCCTCATGAAGGGAGTATCTTTTATTTTCTTTATGAATTATTCTTTCTAGGGTGAAGATGTAGCCCTTTTTGATAAACCTTATTATTTGGATTATTGATTATTTAATGCAATTCTATGTTTTTATTCATGGATTTCATTTCAATCTTTTGATTTGTGTGATTGCTTGATCACCAGTTTCGTAAATCTTATTAACTGCCTATGTATGGTTAAGGCGCACACCTAATGCACAACCATTCTACTTGTTTCATAGTTCTTGATCGTAATGGGCTTTTACCTCAATTATACTACATAGCATAGGTAATTAGAATGAGTGAAAGCGCTTGATTTAAACCCACACACCAAATGGTAATAATCATATCATAGAAAGAACAAACCCAAGCATGCATTGAATCCAATATCTAAATAGCAAGGCGAGTCGTTAAGTGATAAAATCTGAACCCTAGGCCTTTGCCACTTGAGATTTATTCCTATATTATTCTATAACCCTAGATTTTTTATTATCTTCTTAGTTTATTATTCTTATTAGTTCAAAACAACAATCCATCTTTTTAAAGTTACTTTTAGTAAGTAACTCAATTTAATCAAATTAGTTTGTTGTTCTCTGTGGGATTGACCATTGCTTATGCATATTGTGCTACTATACAATCATGCACTTGTGAGATATTATAATTTGAACCATCACAGCATCTGAAGAGATAGGTGAATGCCTTTAATAAAGAACTTTGCAGCTTCCAAAGAAGTAGGTGAATGCCTTTAATAAAAAACTTTGAAGATTTTAGAGCTTGACGGCTTGAATGCTTTTGTTGCTTTGGTAGATGAAGATTAAAGGCTCGCTTAATGAATGCAATAACTTCTCGAATGTACCAAATTAACTCCCTTTATAGTTAGCTTCAAAATCTAATTGTTGCAGGTAGTTGGCACACATTAAATGTGATAGAATATTCAAATTTTTTCTGACCATTGAAACAACAGGTGCATTGTAGGTGGTTGCAATAATTGGCTATGGCTGGCAAATATATATTGGTAGGTGGCTATAGTATCAGCTTTTGTTGAGACCTTGGTTTTCTCCAAAACACATGTTGTTGTCCATTAGTAGGCAAATCGTAGCTGGTTGCAATATTGACTGTTATCCCGAGTGGTATCCATAGGCGACATGGGTTTGCCAGGTTATATCTTCATCAACGTGGCAGGCAATAGGGTGGTTGCATCTATGACTTTGGTTATGGTTGCAGGCGGTAGGGGTAGGTGCTTATAGTATCAGCTACGTTTGTTCAGAGAGTTAATGTCTTTCTAGAATATGGTAGGTGGCTGCCATTTAGCTATGGTGCAGGCGATGAGTGAGGGAAACTGCACTACTCGGCTGTGTTCTTGCATTTATTTTTCTACACTTAATTTTTCATAAACCTTGATATTTTTGCATGTGTATTCTATGGTGATTTTAACAATAATCAATATATATATATATATATATATATATATATTTTTTCACAAGTGTTTAGAAAGTTGGAGCATTCACAATCTCCCCCTTTTTGATGATTGAACAAACTCATTTCATTTTCAACAACTTTATGATTTTTGTAGATTGAGAGAATATATGTCACAAGAACTTTCTTAACATATAAGTTTATCTATGCATGTCTAAATAGTTCCTAGTAATCATGGTCATGAGTGATAAGTTGAATTTCCCAAGTTTGAATCAATTTACTAACCAGATCATTTCAAACACAATCACTCAAATCCTAGATTAAACAAAGCATTAGTCCATGAAATTGATTATAGAATGTTTGTCTAGGAATGGAATCCCCATTTGAGACTTTAAATTGTAAAGTTTCCCAAATAGGCTTAACATATGCCTTAGGACTGCAATTTGCTTCATGACATGACCATCACAATCATACACAATCATCCACACAATCCATATCATGAGTCCAAACGTACATAAATACCAATATGATACCAATGTTATCATAATCATTAGTTTTCATGAGTTAAATTCTCATAAGCACATAAATCCAAATCAATAATGAAAGTATCAAACCAAGTATCAAAGCCAATTAAGTGAGTATTAAAGTATCAAAAACATACAACCATCCTCATTACATGGCCATTTAGTAGAAAATATAAATCATCACTTAATCAATCATATAAATCATCACTCTTCCTCCCCCTTTTTGTCAAGCGTCATGGGTCTGAGAAGAAGGGCGTTTATCTAAGTATTTGTAGGAGTGAGGTGGGAACTATGCTCACCTTGAACAGTAGCAGGGTGTGTAATAACAAGCTCTACAATAGTGAAGGTGGGCTCAAGAGCGGAGATGGACACTAGAGCTAGTGCAAGAGTGGGGTACTAAGCTGGTGAGGGAGGCTGAGTGAGTGTTGACTTAATGGGATGATGGAGACCAAAATGTGAGAGCAGTACATCTGACTGCTGGTGAAAGAGATCATGATCCCTCCTCATGACCTATTAGTCTTGTCTAATCATCTGCAGTTCCTCTCGAAGTGTCTTTACTTTGGCTGCTAAACTGGAAAAGGCCAAAGAATGTCTCAATGTAGGAACTAGCAGCAGTTCATGTGAGGAAGATGACACCCTATATCAGCTATCGACTCTCCTCTTTCCATTTCCTCCTACCCTTGGTAGGGTGCCTTAGCTTCTCCTTGCTCTTCCTCATTCTCTCTTCCCTCTTCTTTTTCACTGGGTTCTTCATCTTTTGACATTTCCCTTCTATGTTTCTCCTCCATTCTTGCCCTGTAATTCTCTTCTCTAGCATGTACACTCTTAAGAAGTGTATTGTAATACCCTAAGTTCCCATGTACTCACATAGAGACTTGTATGTTGTAACTGTTAGTCCTGAAGGTTAGGCAAAAACCCAAGAGGGGAAGGGTGAATTGGGTTAATAAAAATTTCTACTTAAACCCTTTGAAGGATCAAAGTCCCCTTTAGCAATTTAATGAACACAATGCAAACAACGAATAATCAAACAGAGATTTTTATAGTGGTTTGAGTTAACTACACTACTCCACTCTTCAAAGCACTCTCCTTTAGTGACTTGGGTTCAACTATCTCACTATAACAAAAATGCAACCAGTGCACTTAGCACTCCTCTTGATTCCAACTCAAGGGGGTGTAACAACTAGTGCCTCTGCACTCTTCTAAATTCTAGCTCTAGGGAGCATAAACACAATGTAGCTACTGGCTATGAGACACACTCCAATAGACTACTTCAACTATTCTTAAGTCTAGTCTCCAATAACAGCTTAAGGTAATCACAAAAGTACAGATAGAAAAATAAATACACTTTATAGAGTATTTGATTAAAAGCACAGGGGAAGGTTAGCTTGAATGTATAATTGATTGTTCTTCCTAGAATTTGTTGAGAGCCTAAAAGAATGAAGTAGAAAATTGTTGAACAAAGGCTCTAAGTTGCTCCTTTATGAGTGAAGGAATGAAGATTAAAGCTCTGTTGAATGTCAATTCTTCTTCTCATTTTAAATTTACTTCTCTTTATAAGAGCTTTAGATTCTAGCCATTGAAAGTAGGAGAGCTTCAATCGATGTAGAAGAACATGTGAAATTTCTCCCATTGAAATTTGTCATCTTTAGGTTAGGTTTTATAGTTGTGAAAACTTACAATGACTTCTTTGCTAGAATTGGAAGCTAGACGATTTGCAAGTCTGAAACAAGGTATTCAGTACGTCTGAAATGGCATCAAACTATATGAAATTGAGTTGCCATTACTTCGGACGTGGTTGCTCCATCTAAAGTTAAGATTCTTGAATGTATGAATAGCCATTATTGTGCAAACTTATACCGATCACCATTTCTGGCAGGTGCTGCAAGTTTATCAAAGCTCTGACGAGTCAGACAAGGAACATCTTCAACACAGATTATCCTCCTCTCTAAACAGCGATGCAGTAGCTTGAGACAAATTAGAAAGACCTAGACTTCAACAACAGAAAATTCAAATGGTCTTATTCATTCAATGCTACTCTCATTTCTACATTCAATGGAACCCATCTTCTCCAACAGTCAAAAGTATGAAGAAGCTATTTAAGGAGAAAAGGTGGGACGATTCAAAGGTGGTGAAGGAATACTTTTCAGATGCGCTTAACCTTATGCAAATCCTTCCACCTATGACCAAAAGCTTAAACCTTCATGTCTATATGGCCATTGTCATTACATTTTGGGAAGATCTTTTGTAATACATAGAGCTAAGAGAGAGAGAGAGAGAGAGAGAGAGATCAAATCTTCCCTTGTGCTTGAGAGAAACACTACGTAAAAGTGTATAACTTTTCTGGTAAACTTGAAACTAAAGAGTTGTTGGTGAGCTCTAGATAACCAATAAGTTTGCTAGTGATTTTTGAAACCAGTGAATTTGTCGTGAGCTCATGAAAACCACATTGTATGAGTTGTTGGTGAGCTTTGGAAAACCAATAAGTTTGATGGTGATCTTTGAAACGAGTGAGTTTTCTTGTGAGCTCATGAAAACCAAAACAGAGCTAGGAGCACTATTGTATTTCCATTATATAGGATATAGTGGAACCCAAGGCACAATGAGAGTGTACTCTTGGAAGAGTGGATGTAGGGAAGGGATCCTAAACCACTGTAAAAATCGTCTTGTCCGTGTGTGTGTGTGTGTGTTTGCTAATTTGTTTTATTCTTCATGCATTTTATTATTCCTATTATTCATTTTATACTACACCACACACACAAGCACAAAAAGAGAGAAATGATTTAATAGGGGTTAAGCAATGAATTTTTATTTACCCAATTCACTCCTCCCCTCTTGCGTTAAGCCATACTTCAGGAAACAACAAATCTTTCATACCATCCTTTTGGAGCTTGTCTTAATCTATATCATGCTTTAGTTTATAAACAGGATTTTATTGATTATTTAATTCAAATCTTAGGGTTTGTTTGACATATACTTCCTCATTTAGATGCCCATTAAGGAATTCACTTTTCATATCCATTTAGAATAGTTTAAAGTTGATATGGGATGCAAATGCAAGTAACATCCTCATAGCTTTGTTCTTTCTATAGGGGCATAAGATTCTCCAAAATCAAATCCATCTTCTTAAGAATACCCCTTTAACACCCGAGGCGTCAAATTTTGAGACAGTGCAATAAGGTGGTATTTTAAGCCATTAGGCTCAAGAAGTAATTTTGAGTAAAGTCAATTATATGACTAGAATGACTAATGTAGCATGAGTATTATATGTAATGTAGCATGTAGAAGCTATTGAATTGAAGTTTTGAGATGGTTTTGGAATTTTAAGATATTAAGTTGAAAGTTTTATGAAAAGAACTTAATATGCAAATTTGAGCAAAAGCATGTATATGAGTTATACAAAAGACTTAAACTAGTCATCATAGGTATTGTGATGTATGTGAGACATTGGTTTTAGCATCGGATGCAATTAGAATGAAAATAGACTATGGAGTTACTTATAGCAGAAAAATTTTAGTAAAAAGAACTAAATAGGTGATTTTTAGCAATTGACCTCAGATGAGGTGGTGAATAGCATGTTCATGTCCAATTTCATGCATGTGATGTGTTGGAAGTGATTTTGATGATATTTGAAGTATTTCATGTAAAATGAGGTTCTTGATGATATTTCATAAGTGTAAAATTCTGAATTTTGAGTAGTCCTTCGCAATGGACGGGTTGTTACTTGAGTTTGGAATGAAATTAATGTTATTAAATGATCATTTTAGGATGATTATGCAGGGATTAATGGAAGTTATAAAGTGGTTTAGAATACAAATGCAACATCCCATAATTTTGGAGTCAGTTTATGTGTTAAAACATTAAGATATGATGAAAGGAAACTTAACATTACAATGGGGTCACTTATGCTCACATTTTAAACTATTTAGATACTGCTTTAGAAAAAGTGTTCAACATGAAAGTTGTATCCCTTGAAATTATCTATCCAATGGAACAATAATCACTCAAGTTTGAGTTCATATGAGTAAGTTATAATTAATACACAAAAACTATTTCATATGTTGAAAAATAACAAGATGAATGAGATGAGCCAAATTTATCTAAACTTTTAATATATGTTGGGCTGAAATGTGGTTAACATGAAAGTTTTATCCCTTGAAGTTATCTATCTAATTCTTCAAAAATCATGCAATTCGGTTTTGTATGAGGGAGATATGACTAAAATACGAAAAGCGCTCTTGGTAGGCTGTATGGCAGGAGGCTGCCATACCGACTGTGGTACGGTAAGCGGTCACAGTTTGACCATCCCATTTCAGCCCCATTTTATCCCGCCCCATGCCCTAGAGATGAAACTCATCCATATCCACCCCATTTTCAATTAATTTCTTGAGGGAATGACGTTCTTTAGGCATTGAATCAATCACTCATGTATTCCAACTTGATATTTACTTGTTGAAACTATGGGAAGAAGAAGAAAATCCATTTTTCTGCACCCCATGGGGAGATCTTGGAGATTTGGAGCTGAATTCATGTGCTAGGGAAGAAGCCACATGTGAATGGCTTGGTAAGTTGATTTTCCTTCACTTAATTTGTGTTTATGCATGAATAGGTTTTGACAAAATTTGTGAATAGTGAAATTATATGGTATTTAGGGGAAATTGCAAAGGAATTCATGGGAAAAGGGTTAGTAGGCTAATTATCATGATTTTGGAAGTGATTTGAGCATGAGAGATGATGTTTTGTGCTAACTTAGGGTTTGTGAATAGTGATTTTTAGGAAAATGTCTTGAATTATGACTTAATTCATGGAGAAAATAATTAATGTATTGACTATCATGTTTACTAAGTACTTTGGAATGAGGAAATTTAATTATGTTGTTGTTTAGAAATTATGAAGAGGGGATTTTCTATATGGAGTACTTAACTAGTTAATTGAGTAAACTAATCGTCTAACTAGCTTGTTTTTATGATTAACTAAATGATGATCATGTTGTATGATGAATAAGCAAGATTGAAGAGGAAATACCTTTGAACACTTTATAGAAATATTATATTTGAAGTTACGTATATAGAATATGTTTGATGAAATGCCCATATGAGTTATAAAATATGTGTAACAGTCTGATTGTAACCCGAAAACCCTAATGAATTAGGGGCAAGGAATTAGTTTGTTTTGAGTATAATTAATTGTTAAGAAAGTCATTTGATGTTAAATAGAGTGATTAGGAATACCATATGTCATTTGAATTTGGAAATATGATAAATGTGCAAGAGCATATAAGCATGGCTGGGAAGTTGGGCCATGGAGCTTGAGGAAGGTATGGTAACTCTTCATGTAGGTAAGTAGGCATTTGTTTTCATTGAGTGGCTAGGGATAATGTTTATCCCTTTTGTTTGAAATCTAGGCATGTATGTTGGATTGGGATAGTGGATATCCTATATTGGATTGTAGATTGACATTTGATTGAATTGTTTGTTATGTAAAAAATTAGGATATTAAGTATCCCTTAGATTGCAATGATTGGCTTTTGTATATGATGACATTATTCTTATGTATGGATGTCTAAACAAGAAAAAAATAGAATATTCCAGCATTATGATTAATGCTATGCATATGTGGTGTTGAGAAGAATGTTGAATGAAATGGAATGGAAAGCTATGTACATTTTGGATATTGTGATGTGTATGATAGACTTGAATTATATGAAATGTTTGTTTGAAGAATATTGAGCATGAATTGATTTTAATTTGGACTTGAACATATTATGTCTTTGAGCTGTTAATTATTTTTTATTATTATTATACTTGCCTACTTATTGAGTTGCCCAGACTCACACCTTCTTATTAACTTTTATATGACAGGTCAGGTAAAGAATTCCAACTGTGGATTGGAACTGTATGAGTAAAGGACAAAGACATTTCTTCTTATAATATGATGTAATGGGATTGGAATCCTAGTATAGATTGTATGATTGTAAATTAATTATGTGTGTATGTGATTTGTTTAAAAGATTCTAAATGATGTATAATTAGATATAATGACATGTCATAATTCAATAATTATAATATGGGGCTAGAACGATAAAAATTCCCTTAGATGTATTACCATCATGATGTTTCTGATTTTCAACAAATGAATGTGGGTATGGAGATGATTTAGTAGATAATATTGATGCTTATGATTTTTTAAGATTGTGATTTTAATTAATTAATGATTATATAGGAGTATAATCTCATATTTCAAGGGAAACTCTATCCGTTTCTTCGAAGGACTCAATCCGATCCAAAAATAGTACCCAAGTACCCCCAACCTATAAATGGGGGAATCATGGTGAATTGTAGTATAATTGTGATGAAATATCGTGGAAATAGCCCCAGGAGGCAAGGCCTTATAAAATGATTTTAGAGCTGAGTGGGTATCTGATAGGATAAGCCTAAGTTATGATGACAATGGTTATTAGATGGAGATAAGAAGTGACATGCCATGAATAATTGTGTTGGAATAATATGAATGTGTGAGAAAAGAAATAGAGGGCGTGTTAATGGTATTTGTGATAATACCTATGTGAAAAGAAAATGATGGTGCTGTGATAGCACAATGTTGACTTAGGGTGGTATACACCTATTATAATCGGAGTAGCACAGTGAAATGTGGTGGTGCCAAATGTGCACCTAACTTGTATGTTTGTTTTCTAGCGAATGTGAAATTTAAATTGAAAGGATGAAACTGTGAAGTTTCATGAATAGTTGTGAAACTGATTTCAATTCTGGGTATTCAATTGTATTATAATGGAATCATTGATTCCTGCAGTTGACAAAGTTGTGTGAGCCCTTGTAGGCTATTTGATTGATTGATTGAATGTGACTTGTTATAGTATAAGTGCTAGATGTATATCTGGATAAGTGATTCTCAAAATATGT
>JAYJMB010044298.1:20171-31314 GCA_036873735.1 Pouteria campechiana
TGATTGATTGATTGAATGTGACTTGTTATAGTATAAGTGCTAGATGTATATCTGGATAAGTGATTCTCAAAATATGTATTTAATTTAGAATTGAAGGAGTTCTGGAATAAATTGTATGCTAGGAGCTGTGAAATCCCAGATGAATTTCAGTTATGTTTGCTCATGATAAATGATGCCATGATTATATTTCATTCAAAAGCTTTGCTTATGATTATGTTGATTAAATAAACTGGCAGGTATGCTATAAATGTGTTGAATGAATTGACATGAGTGCCATGGCTATGATAATTGATATTGAATGTTATTAGGATTGTTGGAGTTATTGTGATTGATGTAATGGATTGATATGGGATTATGGCATAATTGAATTGATTATTGTACTATAATGTGAGTGAGGAACTTATATGTTTCCCCATATAATTAATATTGGAATTTTGTTATGAGCTTGATTACTATGAATGATGCAATTAATTGATGAAAATTTGTATGGTGTTCTATGCGCTTTTGATATTGTTTGTTGATTATTTAGTATTTGTATATAATGAATGCATATGATATGCATGAGTCATATAAATATGGAAAGCACATGCTTGAATGGCAATGCATGGATATGGAGCATGTGATTGGTAATGTATTGTATGGTACCTCGAGGTGAATAAGCCCCAACTAAAGGGAGTTGAAGCCCCAATGGTGGGGTGATGGAGGCCTGATGGAAGGGGGTGGTAAAGCTTCTGAGGTTTACTCTATATGTGTACTAAGAATTGGGTGCTTGCCGAGATGGATTTCTTGATCTTTTGCTATGAGATTCTACGATTGACCGGTGGATAGATTATCTCGGTCTTGTTGACTATTGTTATGAGACTTATGTATTAGCTAGTGGATAGATTGGCTAGGGTGCCACCAACCCTAACCAATTGAAGAATGATCAACACCCTTGGGGTGAAGACTACTAGGGTGGCAGTATGGTCGCATTGATTTCATAATGTAAGAATTGACTAAAATATGAAAAGATATGATATGTATAATGAAGCATGATATACTATATAAGATTGAACCTCTATAATATGTATCATTAAAAGTTAAAGGCTATATTTAAGTCTCCAAATTAATGTTAATAGTGAGTCTGACATCCCTATGCTGTAGTGAGGGCTAGATATCATAGGTGGCATCGGTATTGTCGCCATGAGTCTCGCAACATTCATGACTGGGAGATACAAAAATCCACTAATCATGCATTAATTAGAAGAGGAAAATAATAAGCTATAAAGAATGAATTGCTATACTGTAACACCTGTGGTGTTTGAAATTTACTCATGTGGAAATGGGTGGAGTTTACCTTATGAATTTGATAAATTCCACTATTTGGAGCTATATAAAATCAATGAGAAGAAAAGAACTTAAGCAGTGAAATTGAGCAAAAGCATGTTAATGACATATATGAATAGCCATATGTGATGTTTAAAGTGATTGAAATTTCCTTATGTGGATATGGGTAGAGCTTGATGCTTGAAATTCAAAAATGTTATCAATTTAAATTATATAACAACTATAAGAAGAAAAATAACTGAAATGTTGAATTTGGGAAAAAGTATATTTTTGATCAGTGCATATGGCCTAAGATAGTTATTATGTGTATTGTAATGTGTGTGAAACATTAGTTTGAGCATTGGATGCATTTTGGAGTGAAAATGGCTTATGGAGCTTACCTATGACAGAAAATTTGGTTGAAAAGATATGAATAGGTGATTTTTGACAATTGACCTCAAATGAAGTAGTGAATGATATGAACATAATTAAAAATTGGGCTATGTGATCTTTCATAAATTAAAATTCTGAATTTCAAAAAGGATTCATTGTAATTGATTTTTGACATATATAATGCACTAATTTGAAAATGTGTTCAACATTAAAGTTGTAGATCATGAAATTATCTATCTAATTGAAGATAAATCACTTGATTTTGACATCATATGATGAAGTTATGACTAATACATTGAAACTATTCCAAATAATTAAAAAATAACAAGATGAATAAGATAGGTCAACTTTATTGAAACTTTTGACATGTTTTTGGGTTGATTTGGGAAAAGTTGTTAACATAACAGTTGTAGTGCTAGCATTTAGGTTTCCAATTCCATAAAAATTAGGTTATTTGGAAATCGTATGTAATTTATTCAAGAGAGCTTCTAAAAAATGATTTGGCATATGGCATCTACCTTAACAATGTTTTCTCAGATAATCAATCTAGTTCATAGAATTGGTGTTCAACCAATTAAATAAATTATATGATTACAATAATCATGATGAATGAAACAAGATAAATTTAAATTAATCAACCAAAAATCCCTATTTAACAAAGAATATCAAGGAGGGATACATCATTACCCTTGAGAAAGAAATTTAGGTCATGTTAAAAATAAGAAAAACAATAGTCAAAATACTCATGTTGCAGAACTTGAAATCTTCCTCTTTGCTTCCTCATAGAATTCTCCTCCAATGATGTGTTGGCACCACTTTATCCTCTCTAAAATCCTTGTTTTTGTGTTCAAAATCCTTTAAATAACCTAATTTAGGGTTCTATTTCACCTCCATACGAATTCCTTAAGTTAATTTTCTCATGAAATACACAATGGCTAAAAATATCATGTTTTCGCATAC
Source organism: Pouteria campechiana (assembly GCA_036873735.1). Lineage (NCBI taxonomy): Eukaryota > Viridiplantae > Streptophyta > Magnoliopsida > Ericales > Sapotaceae > Pouteria > Pouteria campechiana. The sequence continues at coordinate 22,830 of JAYJMB010044298.1, forward strand.
AAAGTCTATCCCTCAAGAGTAGTTTTAGTATTTTTATCATAACTTTCTCATATGATGTTCAAATTATATGATTATTGATTCATTAGAAATATAATTTCAATATATACATATTTAAAGTTTAAAACCTTCACTGAATCATCCTCCATATGTTCCAAAAATGGCCTTAAAGTAACACCTATTAATGCACAATGCACATCACATTCAAAACACCTTTGGAGATAGTGGTAGTATTTTTCCCATAAATTCCTCATAATAACTCTGAATTATATTATTCTTGATTTTTTGGACAAATAATTTCAAGATATGCAATATTTATCTTGAACACATTTCCCAAATCAGCCTATATCTATGCCAAATTCTGCCTTGAACTACCATTGAAATATTGCAATTCTTTCTTGCGCACGAAGCATCCAAAAATAGAAGTCCTTCTTCAATAGAATTATTGCATACATGTCCCATTATCTAATTTGCATATAATTCATAAAAAAAATTCCAAAAATACCTTTGAATAATAGTGTGTGAAAGTTCTAATTGAATTGCAATCGAAGTAATGACTTTATCTTCAAACAATTGATCTCAACAATGCATCTAGCAATCTGTCTACTAACCGACCACTTCATAATCAGCTACATAAACCCACTTTACCATCATGATTAATGATTAATTAATAGATAGGATTAATGCTCCCAGAATGGTGCATATTCTCATGAAGACTGCTTTGCAAAAATAGCATATTTTTGCCCAAATTGGCCTAAATTCCACCAATTTACCTAAAACACAAATTAAATCCATTGAGTGTAATATTTAATCTAATATAAATGTAAATTAATAAAATCATGTCAATTAGGGATCCAAAATATGTGAATCTATTCAAATATAATAAATTATGAGCTTATCAAATGCTCCCAAACTTAGCTTTTGATCATCTTCGAACAAAGTAGCAACCAAAACTCATGGAACAATTAGGATAGTCTCTCTCAAACAATCACGAATATGTTAGAAAAAATTACATATGTACACATAACTCAGAAATCATTCAAGACACTTATCAAGTAATCTCATAAAACTCATGCTTCATCAATCCTTTCATGAAGTGAAATTGTATGTGTGTGCATTGTTAATCTCATATTGCATGCAAGCTTTTTAGTCAACAATGTTCAAACTAGTAATTCTAATGATCTTCACAAAACATCTATAAGCTTGTTTTTTATAATCCCTCTCTACTAATGTAGATAACTCTAGTCATTTGGATCAATAGGTCTTTATTAAGCTTGTAATGGGGCCTTGGCATTAGCTAACAAAGAAAAGAAGTAAGGATTCATAAAGTAAGAGATCATAACTAAATTGCACATAAATGTTCACTTTCTTAACTTTTAGTTTGGGGTTCTATCTATTTTCTGTTCTATATTACTATCACACCCCTAAACTTATTTTCTTTTACATTCACTAGGATTTGATCCCCCAACTATAGGTTGTATTACTACCACACCTCTAAACTTATTTTCCGTTGAGCTCATGGAGATGTGATCCCCTCAAATTGTAGGATAAATCCTTATGGATTCCTTTTTATTTATCCCCTCTTCTTTTGGCATTCTTCTTTTTAATGACCCCCAAACTTAGCTTCTTATGAACTAATATACCTCTCTGCAACCATATATAAATATGTCTCTTAAGAGGTCTATCATGGTTTTTCAGGCTGTAAGGTTCAAATAATACAGCTAAAGAAAGAAAAATCAAATGGTGGTCTTTCAAATACTTTGCATATATCATTCTTTCATTATGGCTTAGTAGGAATGCTAGTGACAATGAATGTATTTGGTTAGCTTGAAAGACTCAAATTGATCAAAGAATGCCTAAATCACTTCCAACTAAGCATGTTATCTAGGATTTCACTTTAAGGGATCATCAAATAAGTTTTAGCATGCTTATGTCAACTAAAATAAGCTACTAAATTCACAACACTATCAACTAATCCACGTACACTTAGAATGATCATAACATAATGTGCTCAACAAAATTTTCATCAATCATGAAATAGAAGGACTTATCACACGAATCATTAAATCACAAGATAGCATTAATTCTTCCTTCTAAATCATGTGTAGTGGACTTATTTCAAGAATCATTAAATCACAAGATAGCATCTATTTCCTTCTAAATCAAAAATTCAGCATATCTTACTAATCATCAAGAGAGAATCCATCATATTCAGTTCCATCATTTTAGCATAATTGCTCTTGGATTTTGAGTAGTTAAGTTATCAAAAGTGAAACTCATCCAAATTATATCGAAATTCAAAAACAATTGCCCAAAAAGTGAATGCACTTGAATACAAGATAAAGAAAAAGTAAAGCAAATTCGTTTGAGCAAAGACTAACAAATCAAGAATGAAGTAAGAAAGAAGTTGTAGAGATGAACTCCATCATTGCTTAAAAAATGCAGAACAAATGAGATATTCAACTTTGTCTGCGGGATCAAATTCGTTTGTTACAATAGACAAAGTAGAAGACAAAGTGAAGCTGTATAGTGAGGAAAGATGAAGCTGCATTGACAAAGTAGCTGCTAAGACAAGTGAACTTCAATGCATAGGCACATTCGTTTGTAACTTACTGCAGACAAACCTATAGACGAAGTGCAGAGCCTAATTTGTCTACGACAAAGTAAAGTAGAATTCGTCTGTAACTTTCAATAGACAAATGTGGAACAAAAGAAGAATATCATACTTCGTCTATTCGAGCAAGACAAAGTTGAATTTGTTTGTTGATCAATTCGACTTCGTCTATAGCACCAGAGTTCATTTATTAATTACAACAGACAAATCACACTCACGAAGGATCGACTAATAGACAAATATCATGGGAGAATTCATCTAAAACTTATGGTAGACAACTGCAGATAGAGAGAGGCCGTGACTTGTCTAAGATTAACTGATTTACGTAACTTACATCTAAATGGCATTTGCACTCATGCTTTCATCATGCGGGCTCATTTTAGTCACCATTTCAGGCAATAAGTGGCATTGCAAGTTTTCTAGCTGTGTCAAGTCAAAACAAGAAAAGACATTTCAATAATAGCTCATCTTCCTCTCTATAAAAGAATGGTGTTGCAGCAGCTCAAGGAAAATCAGAAGTTATGCATCCCAATGACAAAAATTGCAATAGTCATTTACATTCAAAGTTGCTCTCGTTCTTGCATCAATCCAAACTCTCTCCTATACAATGGTTTAGTTTCTGAAGATCTATTTAAGAAGATAAGTTGGATGATTAAAAGGAGGTGAAGGAAGACATTTCAAATGTGCTTAACCTTATATAAATCCTTCCACCAATGGCCAAGAGCTTAAACCATCATCTATCTTTTTTGAGCTTCAATTTGCATATCTTTATGGCTATTAAGTTTATATTTTGGGAAGATCTTTTTGTATTACTAGAGCTATAAAAGATATCATCTTCCCTTATGCTTAAATGTTAGCATAAATGCATAGTTTCGATGACAAACAAAATTTGATTAAAGATTATGTACTAATGTTTATTGCCAAGCATTTAGCATGCAAAGTCAAGTTGCAGGCCTTACGACCAAATTAACATAGAAAAGATATTCCAAAGCATCAATTTGTCTAACTGAAAAGACTTAGGCAAGTGCAAGAGTAAAAGACAAAGTACTGCTACAGTCGAAGCTTAAATGAAAAGAATCAACTGTCACCATTGATTTGTCAAAGTGAAGATTATCTCTGACGAATGCAAAGCAACATGCATACAACAAACTTCATCTGTCATAAGTGAGCCATAGTCAAACAGCTCACCAAGCTAATGATTATCTATTGAAAATAGACTAAAGCAGAGCAGTGGAGTTCATCTGTGCCTTTAAAAATTCATCTACTCCTTGCAATAGACAATCCAATAGACAAACTGCTGAAAGGATAATTCATCTACGCCTCAATAATTCATCAGTGACTTACAACAGATAATCTAATAGTTGAACTATGTGGAAGATAATTTGTTTGTGCCTCAATAATTTTTCTATTATTTACAATCGACAATCAAATAGATGAAGTGCTGGAACGATAATTTTTTTGCTATTCTACAATTCGTCTATTACTTACAATAGAAAATCCAATAGATGAAGTATTGGAAAGATGATTCGTCTATGCCTCCATAATTTATCTATTATATATAATAGATAAACCAATAGACGAAGTGCTAGAAAAAAAATTCATTTGCACTGAGTGGATTCGTCTACTACTGACCATGGACAAACTAGAAGATGAAGAGATTTTATCTGATGGGACAGCTAGACAAATACTTTATTTGTCATAAGTGAAGATGAGCAATGAACAAATTAAATTTTTGGTCTTCGTTCAGCATTAATGACTCTCTTTCCATATTGATGAAAGAATTAGCCACTGCAACAACTCTTCAACCAATAATTCTTAAGAATCAGAAATTCACTTTCTCCAAGGTCAACACTGCAGGCACTATAGTTGATGAGGATTAAGAAGTCAGAAAATTTGAATATGTTAATCAGAATGGTCTTCTATCATTAATGGAGTTCACCTACCACCAACGGCTGAAATTCAAAGCGATTATAAATGTAGCATCATTGGATCAGAAGAATAATCAAGGAAAATATTCAATACCCTCTTAAGAGCATTTACTAAACTGAGCCAAAACCTTCTGAATCTTTCAAAAGTCATGTGCCTTGCATTCAACCTTTTATAACTTTCTTTCAAGGATCCCAACCACCTTTCAAGAAAATCATTTACTTTTATATTTAATCTTCAAAAATCTTCTCCGGTGCTCATTGAGAACTATCCGTGCTTTAACTTTCAATATTCATTGTAATTCCCTTGAGCTAGTGGTTGAGACTAGACTCAAGAAGAGCTACGATTGTCTGAGTGCAGATAAGAGCTACTTATTTATACCCCTAAACTTAAAATCTAGAAGAGTGCTGGGAGCACCATGATTATGCCCCTTAGAGCTAGAATCTAGAAGAGTACTTGGAGCACTATGTTTATACTTAGAACTGGAATCTAAAAGTGTGTTGGGAGCACTATTGTATTTCTGTTATTTAAGATAGTGGAACCTATGACACTAAGAGGAGAGTGTTCTTGGAAGAGTGGAGTAAAGTGTTTACTTGAACTACTATAAAAATTATTTTGTCTTATTTATTTTTGTATTGATTGAGTGATTAAATTGACTACTAGAAGGATGTTTGATGCTAAAGGGTTTTAGCAAATTTTTAAGTACCCAAGACCAACAAGTGATATTAGAGTAGACTACATAAACATTTATAGTGATCAAATGGCAAACCCATCATCCTCTTTACAAATATTCACTAAGGGGAAATCGTCTACACGACCACCCCTATTTGATAAAGCCAACTTCGCTTACTAGAAATTGAGGATGAAGCAATTCATTATAGCCAATGATATGGAATCTTGAAAGGCCATTAAAATTGGAATCACTCTTCCCATCACTGAAGTAGATGCATAGACTAAAAAGGAGGTTACCTTGTTCCAAAATAATGCAAAGCCTATGAACTCTTTGTTTTGTGGACTATCTTCATTTGAGTTTGATAGAGTATCCTCTTGCACTACTGCAATAGATATTTGGGATAAATTAGTGTCTATATATAAAGGATCCTAGCAGGTCAAGGGAACTAGAAGGAACATATTGATAAGAGAACTTGAAAGCTTTAAGACGAAAGAAGGGGAGAGCATGTTAGAAACGTATGATCATTTTTCAAAAATTACTAACGTTTTGAAAGGTTTGGAAAAAGAAGTCACAAATTATAAATAAGTAATAAAGATAATGAGGGCACTACCAGAATCTTGGAACCAAAAGATCATTATGGTAGAAGAAGCAAAGGATCTGAACACTCTTTTAATGAATGATCTCATTAGCTCACTAATGTCACACGAGTTGATCAAAAGTAAGAGAGAGGAGCCAACAAAGCAAAAGAAAAGTATTGCTCTCAAGGTGACTAAGGAGAGCAGCAGTGACCTTGCATCACAATCTGAAGATAATATGACCATGCTAGTCAAAAAGTTCAGAAAGTTCGCAAGAAGCAACAAAGGCAGCACCTCAAAGAGATTGCCTAGACAAGAGAAGAAAATGACTAAAAGAAAGAAGGATCCCCACATGGTATAGATGTGGAGGGATTGGGCACATGTCTCCTGAGTGTCCTAATAAAGAAAAAGTAAATATGAATGAGAAAGATTAGAGAAGAGAAAAGAAACACTTCAAGAAGTCTTTGAGAAACGAAGCCAAAGGAATGTGCATGAATGATGAAAACTCATCAAGGACAAGCTAAAGTGAGAAAAGTGACATCGAAGTTGGACACCTCGCAAGAATATGTTGTATGACCCATACGGAGAACGAATCAATAGATCAAATCTCCATCAAAGAGCAATGCACAATAGAGTTGGAGATGGAGGTAAACTCTTACTACACTTACAGTTTTGACTCTTCAAGCTCAAATAGTACTTACGTCAAATGCAAAAATTTTAATGAGTTATAGTAATCATACAACTCTCTCTTTAGTGAGTTTGAATTACTTGGCCAAAAATTCACTCAAAAGAAAAAACACTTTGATGTAACTATCAAAGTAAAATTCTATTCTGGTAGGAAAAAATCTACCTCTACTAAGGTGGTTGGAAGTTTGAAGAAGGAAATAGAGATATTAAATAGTATACTGAGTAAATTCTCCAATCTAGGAGAATCTATCACCATAATCATGAGAATCACTGGTCGAACTAGTAAAAAGATACTTGGTTATGAATAGTCAGATGATGAAAATTTACAAAAATTTGGTGGATGGTCCAAGGGAGTGAGCCTCATAGAAGAAAGAGAAAACTGACAAAATATTAGAAGGTTCATAGGTTATCCCTGGGTAAAGGAACCAATGGAATATAGTGCACCAAGCAAAATTCTAAACACTTGTCATTTCTATAATAAAATTGGACATAAAGCATATGATTGCTATGCTAGAAAGATGCAAGCAAAAGGTGTGAAGATGAGATAAAAATCTAAGGATTATGCATAATCCTCTAGCACACAAAATTCCACTAATACCATTGGACCCAGTGCTTGGGTACCAAAGAGGTAAGAAAAATATTTGCTTTGAATGTAGGTAAGTTTGAAAGCCACACCTGGCAATACCTGGTTCATGAATAGTGGTATCTTAAGACATATGACTAGAAACAAGAAGCTATTCAAATAATTGAAGCCAATAAATGGAGGAATAGTTGCATTCGGCAACAATGACATAGGCCTCATCAAAGGGATAGGTAAAATTTATGGTTTATTCAATGCATGCATAAAGGATATATTATATGTAGAAGGACTCAAGCATAATCTGCTAAGTATTAGTTAATTATGTGACAAGGGTCACAAAGTTGTGTATGAACCATCCACATATAATGTATTTAGTGTAGATAACCATCTATTGTTCAGCAAAAAAAAGTATAAAAATATTTATCTAGTATAGCTAGATGATATTGTTGAAAAATGCAGTCAAAGATGATCCATACATATGGCATAAAAGGATGGGACACATCAACATGTCAAATATCAAATCTTTGTGGAAAAAGGATCTCGTGCTTGGTCTACCTAAACTAAATTATGACAAAAATCAAATATGTAAATCTTATCAATTATCAAAAGAGACCAAAGTATCCTTCTATTCTAAAAATGAGGTATCTACGTCTAGACCTTTAGAATTGTTACTTATGGATCTCTTTAAACTATCAGATGTTGTAACCCTTAGAGGAAAGAGATATGTATATATCATCATGGATGACTTCCTAGATTCACATGGGTGATTCTCTTGACTAGTAAAGATGAAGAATTTTCAATCTTTTATACTTTTTCAAAGTTATTTCAACATGAGAAACAAATGTCAATTGTGTCTATCCATAGTGATCATGCTGGTGAATTTGAAAACAGAATATATATTGACTTTAGAGACGGTAAAAGAATTCACCATAGTTTTTCATCCCCTAGAACTCCTCAATAAAATATAGTTGTGGAAACAAATAATTAAACAATTTAGGTAATGGCAAGGACCATGTTGAATGAGAGTAAGTTGTCCAAACGATTCTGGGGAGAAGTAGTAAGTACAGCTTGCCATGTACTAAACAGGGTTACCATAAGAGCAATCTTAAAAAAAACCCCATATGAGCTTCTGAAAGGAAGGAAACCCAATATCCCATATTTTCATTCCTTTGGATGCTTGTGTGATGTGCTAAATAATGGGAAGGATAACCTAGGAATGTTTGATCCAAAAAGTGATGAAGCTATCTTCCTTGGTTATTCTTCTAGTAATATAGGGCATTTATAGTATACATTAAGAGAACATAAGTTGTAGAAGAATCTATAGATGCTAAATTCGATGAAGCAAATGTAACCCCGAGAAAGGAGTGTGATAGTGATGCATATGAAGCTGCAACTAATATGAAGAAGCTCAAACTGAAAGATCAAGATTATGC
>JAYJMB010044309.1:0-31313 GCA_036873735.1 Pouteria campechiana
GTATATTTAGGAATCAAATAGGTGCAAAAGATGAAGTATTAGGAGAATAAAATATGACATTTTGCATTCTCATCAGCGTATTAGGACTGATAATTTTTCCAATCGAGTAAAAGAGAAAAAAAAGACAATAGATTTTAAGCTATACCATAAGTTATCTAGCAAAACAAGGATGATGAAACTAAGCAGTTTGAAGCCACTAACGACGTATAGCGTGAGATCATAGTTGTAAGTACTAGATTTTTATGTTGTTTTCTATTAAATTACTTATGATTATCAACCTATTCGTAGCTAAGTTATACTTTGTTTCATCTTTTGCATAAGAAAATTCTAAACTAATTTGCTTTTGTGACTTTCGATTACCATTCTATGAATTTCTAAATAAAATATTTTTCTAGAGAATAGAGCAAAATGAAGGAAGAAGACATCTCTTACTAGAAGAGGACTCACCAAATCAATATCCTATAGTACTACTAAATTTGATCCAAACTCATATATAAATTTGATAGTTACAATAGGGTCTATAGAGGTAGCTAGTAAATTTCACATTTTAAATTCATCTATCAGAAAAGAATTACATTGTTGATATGTGTTGGATGTTACACCACCCATGAAGGTTTTGAAACCGACAGCATTTTGCCATGAGGGGCAGCATCTTTTTGGAAATTCTCCCACCCATCCACCTATCCTTTTTCCCATTTATAAATAGGCAATAAATAGGCAATGCAGATTAGTTGAGAGGGAGAAGTGAAAATAGAGAAAAATTATAGTTAATCTCATAGGCATTTAGTGTTATGATTAGTGTGTGATTTCCATCTATGATTTTATGCATGACAAGCGAAGGGAAAAAGAAAACTTGAGAGGCAATCGATCATTCCAACTTCTGCAGGTTAGCTTTCTCCCTAATTTTATTAACAATGGTATCAGAGTTGTTTAATTTGCTCTTGGTTTTCCTTTAATCCATGACACAAATGGGTATTGGATTTCTATCGTAGAAGACTCTTTGTTTTTTGAGGGGCTACTACAGTTTTTTGTTTTCTACCATGGCCTACTCTCAAACAGGGAAAAAGACTTGTTCTTTGTATTTGTAATAATCCCTAATTTCTTTTATTTTAAATAAATTAGTCAATTTTTTTATTGCAAAATCCCCCCTTGTGTAACTGGGTTGGTGTTTTACAATCCAACAATCAAATTAGTCACTCTATACCCATTCGCATAATGATACATATTAGCACAATTATGAGTTAAGCATTAACCCATCAATGTCATACTTTCGCAATACCAGAAAAGGGAAAACCTTGGGATAATTACTATCCCTATCATCTACATTCATACATTTAGACAAATCATATAGTATAATGCATACCGTTCAATACAACAACATGGGGTATTTACTATCCAATCATCTCACATACATATACATAAATCAATTGAAAGTCTATGGGATATTCATTACCTTTATTCAAAACATACATGTCTGGCAAAAAGATGAGATATTTACTATCCCCATTCTTACATCCATCAAAACAAAAGCCTACTTACCTTATACGAAGAATCCTTTTAGGACTTCTTGGGCTTTATGCTTTCCCATTTTATTCAATGATCCTGCACATACAACCATAATACAATACACTTAACCTATATTTAACTATCAAACAAGCTAATTATCCCTTTAATACCATCAATTTACTACCGAATCCTGTTTACACAAAATCCCCTTTTTAAATCCTCACTTCCTACAATATTCATCTTATATATGACATGATAAACACTTAAATATCTTTAATAAATCTCAATTAACTCAATTTGTGAGTCACATAGCCTATATAGAAAAACCCCAATTAGGTTATAATCAAAAAATTGATTTCACATGTCTAATTCATCGCATACAAGTCCTAAAACATTATAAGTCATGAATTACACATTTCCTCTATTGTGTTCATACCCAAATCATGAAATTTCCTAATTTTCATTACTCATGAAACCCTAATTTAGTATGAATCATGATTTTTTAGGCCTAATTTGTTGAACCAAATGGTGCATATGGTAAATAGCAAAATTTTGATGATGAGCAACAACATATGAGTAAACATTTGTGGTACTGATAATTGTATTCCCAAGCATTATAGAAATAGATATAAATATATAGGAAAACAAGTCAAATATAATGGACAATGTATACAAAGAATACATTAGCAAGCAAAATCTACTAATGAAAAGAAGAAAAGAATGTTAAGAAAGAATGACACTGAAACTTTGAAAAGAGGCCACAAAAAGTATCTATAGCCATGACATTCAAGCCTCAATGAGTAACCAAATAAATCTTTTACAAATAAAGTCAGTATCTGAGAGCATCTGTCTAAGAAAGATTCAGACAAATCATTCCACGAACAACTTAGATAAATTGCTTATAATCAACATTTATCTGCAACACAAAGATAAATTCAGTTTACAGAAGCAAAAATAAAATGGAGTTGAAATCAGATAAATAAAGAGCTAAAATTAAGTCAAATTATTCAAGCATTTATCTCTCATATAAAGTCTATCTGAAACTGAAGAAGAACAAGGAACCTGTTTGCAATCTTCTACAGAAAATATAGAAGACAAAGTAGAAGCGGCATAATAGCTACAGAAGAACAACTTTGTTTGTCATCTTCATCTGCAAGTTCGTCTACCACTTGCAACAAACAAACCATCAGACGACCATAGAAGAGATAAGTCATTTATGTGTCAAAGATTCGTTTGTTACTTCTAATAGAAACCCATTATATGAATGACTAAAAAGAAGATTTGTCTACACGTAATAACTTCATCTATCACTTATGACAGATAAACCAATAGATGAACCATTTGAGAGACTTTGTCTGAAGCCTGCAACTTCGTCTATAAATTTTTATGAACAAATAACAGACAAAGTCATTTCTTCTGCTGAGAAGGAGCCTTGTCCACATTAATAAGATTCGTTTATTACTTACAGCAGAAAAAATAACAGACAAATCTACCTTGATTAGTAAAAGAAAACTTTATCTAGTGAAAGAAATTTTGTTTACTATGAAGAAGCTTTTATCCGCATCAATAGGAGTTTGACTAGTGAAATGAAACTTTGTATGCTAAAAGAACTTCGTCTGATAAGCAGTAAAGAGAAGAACTTTGTCTGTGCTTTTACACTTCGTCTGTCACTTACAATAGATAATCTAGAAGATAAAGTAAAATGTTGCAATAGTCTCTGACAAATTTACAAAGACAAAGTTGTATATTATGTGGATTTACTTTGAGCCAATTTGTCTATTACTTATAAGAGACAATCTAGAACATAATCAGAAAAAGTCCTCAGACAAACATTGGCTGAATCTCTATGGCATATCATGATGAGTAGAAGCTACTTATACCAGACATTGTTGACTACACTCTCCGGTCAAACTTTCATTCAAAGCAGACTCTATTAAACAAACCAGATAAATCGAGCTTAGCTAAAGAAGAAAAGAAATTCAAAAGAAAGCAGTCTTTACTCTGATAAAGGTTGCAACTTTCAAAAGGTTGCATACCTTCAGGCTTTATGGGCTTCTTTCCAAAATAATGAAAGAGTCAGTCAAGCAGAAAAGTATTTATCCAGTATTTGTTAAAATCGAAAAGGCATCTTCTTCAAGGATAGTGCTATAAGCTTTCCAATTACAAATGAGTTTATCAAGAAGATAACTTTTCAATGAGAGAAAATTCAAAATGGTCTTCAACATTCAAAGAAAGCCTACTACCTCCAATGGGTAGAAATTTCTGAAGCAATATAAAGGTAGTGCAGTATCAATAAAGAAGTTTAAAAAAGCTGAGAGAAAAATAAGAATAGAGCTTAAATGGGTAACATCTTTCAATCAGACTATGCTTCTTCCTAGATAATCAATCTCCATTGAGCTAATAGACAATGAGCCTAAAAGTTCTATCTTAATCATACTTCTAGAGTATTTATATCTAATGAACTTCCATGAGATATCATTTTATATGTACTCAAACTATGTACAAATCAGCCTAGTAAAAGAGGTAACGTAATATGCAAAATGAGTGTTGTTAATCACCTACATGAGTTAGTGGTGAGCTCAAGAAAATCACATTGGTGAGCTCTGGAAAACCAATAAGTTTGCTAGTGATCTTAGAAACCAGTGAGTTTCATAGTGAACTCGTAAAATTAGAAGAGTGTTGGGAGCACTATGTTTATGCCTCCTAGAGCTAGAATCCAAAAGAGTGTTGGAAATACTATTTATACCCCCTAGAGTTAGAATCTAAAAGAATTGCTAGGAGAACCTTTGTATTTCCATTATATGGGATATAGTAAAACCTAAGACACAATGAGTGTGTACTCTTGGAAGAGTGGATGTAGGGATGGGGTTCCCGAACCACTATAAAAATTATTATGTGTTTGTCTTCTTGATTATTTTGCTTTGCATATAGTTATTTTATCATCACATTTCACACATCACTACACTCACAATTACTTATCTAAAATAAGTATGGTTAAGAGAAGTTGAATTTGGAAGTGAAGCAACCACTATGACCAAATGATTAGATATGGAAATTATATATATGCTTTATGATAACTTCTACTTAGCTCATTAATTTTTATTTGGCTATAATTTTTATATGCACAATTCACCTCTCCCCTCTTGAGCTATCTATTACATGGGACCAACACAATTAAGCTCCAAAACACCATTAAGTATAAAAAAATATTCTCCTCATGATTTTAGTAACAAAATTACTTCATCTTCTCTAACAGTTACTATGCATAAAACCCTCATAACATAAATTCATCAAATTGAATGGGGAAAAATGTTTTATGTTACCATTTATGTGTGTCTTCCACCATAGCATAAGAATTTAACATCAAATCCTCTAAGTTTTACAGTGAAATCGAGTTTTCTTCTTCAATCTCCACCGCCCAACCTAAAGAAGGCATGCTTGACCAATTTCTCAATTTAACAAATTGGATTTCAAGCCAAAATCACAAGATTTTAAGTTGTATTAGGCATGGGGTAAAAGGGTAGGGCTTGGGGGAAGAAAAGGGAATGGAACGGGTTGAAAATGAAATGGAAAGGGTCGACCCCATTTTATCTCGCCATCCACACCGTGACGTCCTTTTCACTGAAAGCCTGCCCACCTCTACTTTGTCCTAGCGTCACAGTGCCAGATTCGCTGCCCCCTTTGTGGTGAATTTTTTCCTTTTTTTGCTATTTATCTTTTCCACTTTGATTTCTCTCATTTTCTTATATGTTTAATCACCATTTTCACATAAAAATAATATAAAATACATTATAATTTTGCCTCAATTAACTTGGAACCAAGTCATATAACTATTTACATATGCTTTAACTTACACACACTCATGTGAAATTCATACAACTTAGATTATTCATTCCTAAACAAATTCATTCACCCCAATTACATCATTATATTTAACTTCTCCGGCTATTCCACACTTACACTTAAGTAATGATCAAATGGCTTCCAAATTTCAAATTGGTTTACATTCATTGTAGCCCTAACAACACATCACAATACTTTCCTTCATATTTTATAATTTCTTGCACACTTTGTCCTCAATTTATACTTCCCAAAAAATAAATAAAAAAATAAAAGAATTTACCTCATTTTTAACACCACTGAGCAAATCATAATGCCCTTAAATACACAATTGCCCAAAAATCAACAACCCAGGTGCTACACTCAACCTATTGAACCAAGTGGGAGCAATGTATCTCAAGAAAATTAACCTCGTAGGAGTACTCATAAAAGTATCTCACATCATCATTTTGAGATTGAGGAGGAAACTTTTATTATTACTCCAGAAGATAATGATGAGCCCAACTCAGTGATGAAAGTTCTCTCATGCTCAGCTAAGGAAGAATGGAGAAGAAATAGAGTTTTTGAGGATAAATCAAGTCTAGGACTTGGTTGATCTTCCATCTAGGCATAGAATAATTGGGAACAAATGGGCTCTCAAGATTAAACAGAAGGTAGATGGATCCATTGAAAGATACAAGGCTCACCTAGTAGCAAAATTTTATACCTAATAGTAGGGTATACCTAATAGTAGGGTATAGACTATGAGGAAACCTTCTCTCTAGTTGTAAGGTTTATCTCGATTCATCTCATTCTAGCAATAGTTGTACATTTAGATTTAGAATTATGTCAGATGGATATTAAAATGACATTTCTCAATGGAGAACTGGATAAAAAAATCTACATAAAGCAACTAGTAGGTTTCATAGAAGCAAGCCAAGAGCGCAAAGTTTGTAAGCTTCAACGATCTATTTATGGCCTCAAACAATCATCCAAATAATGGTATCTGAGATTTCATCAAACCATAATTTCTTATGGGTTTACAATGATTGATGAAGACCATTGCTTTTACATTAAATGATCTAATAATGATTTTGTAATTCTGTCTCTATATATGGATGACATCCTCCTTGTAGGAAATGACTTAGGATTTATTGTTGCCACTAAAGAATGACTGTTCTTGAATTTTAAGATGAAGGACATGGGTGAAGCGGCTTTTATTCTTGGTGTAAAAATTCATAGGGATCATTTAAAGAAATTACTTGGCCTTTCTTAAGAACCATATATTAATAAAATTCATGAATGATTCCATTTGCAAAGCTATAAACCATCGACAATCCTATAGTGAAATGTGAAGGTTTGAGCCTTAAAATATATCATAAGACTCCCATGGAAAGAAAAGAGATAAGAAATATCCCCTATGCTAGTTTCGTTGGGAGCTTGATATACACTATAATGTGTACTCGTCTTGATATTTGTTATACCGTGGATTTAGCTAGTCGATATCAATCAAATCTTGGATAAGCTCATTGGGAGGCTATCAAGAGAATTTTCAGATATCTTAATGGCATTGCAAATTATTCCATATGCCACCAGGGATGTTATTTGTGCTATATAGATGCTAACTAGGGTTGAGACCCGGATGAGCTCAAATCGACTTTAGGTTATGTGTACTTACTCAACAATGTTGAATCAAACCTATTTTACTTGGATTGATTTTGATGATGAATATGTTTAGACAACCACGTTTTGATGATGAACAAAAAGCATATGAGTGAATATTTAAGCTACTGATAAATATTTTTCAAGCGTGTAGTAATGAATAATATATTAGAGAAAAAACATAAGTGGACAACACATATAAGACCATATCAAAGACAAGATTGACAAATTCATAAGGAAAAAAACGTAAATGCTCAAAAGAGAAAGAATGACACTAAAACTTTAAAGGTAAGTGTTTGAAACATCTTCATAAAATATCTCAAATTACTACAGAAGTAAATAAGACAGATGCCCAAGCTCGAACGAAAATAAGGTTTTAAAAAGAGAAAAAGAACTAAGTTCTAGACTCAAGCAAGTTCGGACATAGAAGAACCATTTTGGACGTAGCAGCTTGTTTTTGGACACTATAGAAGCAAGTTTGAACATAGTAGAACCAAGTTCAGATAATGTTGAACAAGAATCCAAGGTGCTAGAACTTCAAAGACAAATTCAAACTTAGCAAAACTAGTTTCCAGACTCAGCAAAACTAAGTTTAGACACAGCAGAACCTGTTTTCGGACATAACAAAACCAAGTTCAGACATTGTTGAAGAGAGAAACCAAGATGCCAGAACTCCAAGTCTGAAATTACAATTTTGGACATTGCCAGCTTACTCTTGGACAAATCCAAAATTAAGACATGCAACCAAGATAATTCACGTATTTTCTAAGTCCGAAATCTTAACTTTGGACACTGCAATCCACTCTTGAACATAGCCGAAGTTGCAAGCTGAATAATTCAAGTAAGTTCAAAATCTTAACTTTGGATACAACCGTTCATTTTGGACATTGCTAAGAGCCTTCAAAGTTATAGACCCTGCGAGAATACTTCAACAGTCAGAAAATCTTCACAATTTGCTTACATTTAATGAATGTTGTCTTCTCCAACTGAAAGATTTTAAATCTCAGTTTAAAAGTAGTAAAGAGAGGTCATTCCAAAAAGTTAGAAAGCTTGAGAATTTTTGAAAGAAATAAAAAGAGCATTTACTTAGCTTTAAAGATTTTTTCTAACTCCACTATGCGCAAAAAGCAATGTGCATTCAAAGATCAATCTCTGCAACAACAAAAGGAAGTCTGAAATTCTTTTTATTTATTGGAATATATTTATTTCTGTTGCACTTTAATTCTATACAAATTCAGCCTATGTAAGAGACATTTTCTTTGTATAACTTTTATTAGTTGGATAGCAAGCAAGGGGCTTGTTGATCTTATATAAGTTTGTTGGTCAGCTTTTAAAACCAACAGTTATAAGTTTGTTGGTGAGCTTGGAAACTAATATGTATAAGTTTGTTGATGAGCTTGGAAACCAACGTGTATAAGTTTGTTGGTGAGCTTGAAAACCACCTGCATAAGTTGTTGGTAAGCTTGTAAAACCAATAGGTGTTTAGTGGAACCTGAGTATATCAAAGATGACTTAGAGAGAGGAGTAGGTATCGTATTGTGGGCCAAACCTCTATAAACTTACTTGTGTAATTGTGCTGCGTGATTCATTCCTTTATTTGTTCCAACACCTTGATTTTAATTTAGCTAGAAATTTTAAAAAACTCAATTCCCTCCACCCCCCCTGATCTACCTTATATTAGGAGCAACAAATAATGACGCCATCTCATAGAGCAACAAGAAGTAAACCTATGTAGCATTATCCATAATGGAAGCTAAATTTTGTGGCATATTCAGCTGTAGTGCAAGAAATAGTCTAGCTGAGACAGTTTTTGTAACATTTGAGAATAACTAAAGATACATCTAAGCTTGTATCTATATATTATAATAGCTAGGCAGCTATTTCATACATAAAAGATCTCAAATATCATTATAGAACTAAATACATTGACATCAAGTATCATTTTGTCAGAGACATTGTAGCTAAGAAAGAAGTGATTCTAAATTATATATCTACTTATCACATGGTGATTGATCCATTCACAATGCCAATTATTAGAGATGTATTTTTATCTCATATATGATCTCTAAGACTGCTTAGATTGTAATTCATTACTTATTAATGAATATTTATTATTCATCTTCCTTAAGCAGACTAGCATAATCGCATATATAGATTAAAAGTATTTTAAACAGTTTGAGATTGGTCATCTCACACGAACAATCGCCTCTAACATTCAAGAAATGAGTAGAAATGAGACTATGCGAACAAGGAATATTCTACATGAACATAGAGCTTAAGTTATATGTCGCCTTTATATGAAATCAAGATACGGCCATAATAGTAGAAATGAGAATCTCACATTCCATATAACCTATGAAAAGTCAGATGTGAAATCTCAGTAATGATTGAAAAGCGAGAACTTGGAGAACTCAAGTTAGGCACTAGATAGCAACTAAACTAAGATTTGTACGGCGTTCTAGAGTTAAGACATATACTCCATTGAAGGGAGTTGCTCCATTATAACATGTGTTTCATACCACATGTGCAATGCGACTAAGAAAGGAAGTGCATTGAGTGTGAAAATCCCTATTTCCTCACTATGTGAGTCCTTAAGAAAATATGAATCTCAAAGTGTGCTCTATATGACTTTCAACTATAACCTGAGATTATAGTCTAATGTTTGCTACCTTAGCATGTTATTTATGGTCATGTATGATTTGATTATATGAGACATGTCTAGGAAAACAATTAGTCTATGATTGAAAGTAATATATGGGAAATGAAGAGTATTTTATCATACATCTTGCATGTATTCACTAGTTGACCAATTGTGTCACTATGTAAGAGTTGACTTAATTGTGATTACATGGCAAGAAAATGCACATAGTCAAGCGTAGCCTTTGAGGGATTATGTATACTTGGACTAATGTAGAAAAATGAGTCTGGAGCCTGGCGAGTTGTTTTAGGGTTATAGCTACTATGTATCCCTAATAGGTGCATAGCTCCAAGCTCACCAAGTGCAGGCATACTCATAGGTCGCATAACCTATTTACCTGTATAAATGATTATGAGATAGAGACTATTGAGATTTTATCTCTGTGAGATATTCCAAACACATTATGTATGAGTGGGGGATGTTAGACTTTACATCACCCGTGATGATTTTGAAACCGATTGAGGGGTGACGTTTCACCATAAGGGGTGGCGTCTTTTGAAAATGCTCCCCCTCATTCATTCGTCCTTCTTCCCATTTATAAATAGGTAATGCAGATGGGTTAAGAAGGAGAAGTGAAAATAGAGGAAAATGATAGTTAATCTCATAAGCATTTAGTGTTATGATTAGTATGTGATTTTCATCCATGATTTCGCACACGACTAGTGAAAAGGAAAAGAAAACTTGAGAGGCAGTCAATCATTCCAACTTCTACAGGTTAGATTTCTTTCTAATTTTATTAAAAATATGAAATAAGCCTATCATACATGAGGGGCAATGAGTTGGTTAATGACACAAGCTATAGTATGTCAACTCCTAGCTTGAGTAATTTCTAGACTGCATGCTATTGGCCCCTCTTCAAGGCATGTGATTGGATCAATAGGGAATCACAGTAAAAAATATAAGGTATGGTTTAGTAAAAAGATTGATGAGCTATCCCACTAAGTAGATCACTGCATTGAGAATTTACATCAAAATTCATTTATTGATGGGTACCTAGTAGCGATTTTTGGAAGAAGTAGAGTTTAGTGTAGCAAGGCTATCATTGCCACTAAATATTTTGATATGTACCCTCACACCACAAATAGCCTTCTAAGTTTAGATCCTTAGTTTTACCTTGCATATGTTAGATCTTGAATCGGAAACCAATGACATAAATCATCAAGTAGTTGAGACTTGTGTTTGTGTAGTTTAAACTATTGCTTAGTTATATTCTATGATCATTGCTGTGCACTTCTTATTTCTTTGACCAATTTATTTAATAAATCTTATTAATTAAACACACTTGTATTAATTTATCTTTCTAGTTAATGACTATTGGTTATTATTCTGTCATATGTTATCATTATTCCAAAGTTAGATTTTGCATAGACTACTTCTTTAGTAAATGTTGTATATATATATATATGAGTTGCAATGTGTAACTATGTTATATTATTACTAAATGCAAGAAGGTACAATGGCTTGATGATATATGGTGTTTATGGGGCAAACTCCCTGTGTGTCTGATACATGGCTAATAACACAGGCACCAACGCATTCAATACTCAGGTGAAGTTCATTAGTTATATAATAGTGATAATGTTGTGGATGAAGCTTACTCAACATATATTTATGGGCGTGACTACTTAAGCCCCTATCATGCTGAAGACCCTCTCAAAGTGATTAAACATGCCATACATTGTAGTTGCAATGTTATGGGAAGGGGCATTAAGGTGTCTTTGCATTAACTTAGTATTCTATATCTTTATTTTATGTACAAACAATCATATCTAGATAGTTTTAATTTTTAGTAGGACAGTTGCAATACTTGTTTGGTTTTACTCGGTTGTTTGGATTATTTGTAGAAATGCACTATCACTTGTGACAAGTATCAATAATAAATTATGTTAGCTATGCAATTATGTGCAAAAATTTTTACTATTTGGATTCGATAAACTTTATCTTTCTCATCTCATTAGCTTACTATCTCATACACGTTCCTCATGCTCATCATAGAAATCATTAGATGTATATGTTCTAAATATCATATCATGCCACGAGGTGGTGTTGTTACTTGCCAATAAGAGTTAGCACGGATGATGCTAAGCAAGTAGTATGAAAAGTGCCTATCATCAATGCAATCTGCATGGGTAAGTATCAATTTTTAACATAAGATACGTGAAAAATAGCTGGATAACCAATTGGTTGTGTAGAACATAATATATGGATGCATTTACATCCAGGTTTGATCAACAAAATAACTAAGTTGTTATAGTTATCCATAGCTTATAGATGAATACAATTCTTTTAAGCTGCGTGGAACCTTTTTGAATCTAGTAAAATTGATCCATCCAACCCTATTAATTGTTTGTATAACATATTGATTGGTACCATAACATGCCATATGCAATACCGAATTAGTTTTGGTGAAATAGCAAATAGGTGGCAACAATTGGAATAAGAATATATATTCATGTTAAATGTAACACTTGCTTACCTAAACTATATACCTAAACTATATAGAAAGGTAGCTATGTATGCCAACAGCTGACATATTTACCAATGCATTTCAAACCATTCCCTCTAGTTATCAACTTAATCTGAATTATATTAATCAATGACTAATTATTATTCCTATTTGCTCACCTACTTTCTTTTTCTCATACATTTTCTATTCTTGCATCTTTTACCATTTATTTTACTGACTCCCTTTTTCATCTCTTTAACTTTTTCCCCTTTTCCATCTCAATTTATGTACACCATATACACCCTTATTTTTTTAGATTTTGTTATGAATAATTAGTTGCCTCATGAGTCCATGGATATAGTGTTGTTTGTGTGGAGAGAACCATATGCATAGTGTTGTTAGCACCAGTAAGTTTTGTAGAGTGTGTCCCATGGTTTTTTGGAGTAGGGTATTTCATGAGGTTGTTGGTGGATTTCCTTCAATTGAACTTGTTTTTAGAGTATGTTCTATGTCTTTAATGTTGTAAATGATTTGGAGTGTTTATAGATTTTGGCACCTTTTTTCCTTGAAAGTTCGTGTGTTTAAAAGTTTTATACATGATTTATTCACATCACATTCATATGATGCACGAAAAAGCGTGAATGCTTATTGCATGATTGTTTATCTCTTATTAAGTAAAGATGCATCATTCAAGACCAATAGTTATCACACTCTTTAGGAATGACTCTGTAAAAGTCTTTTTATTGAGTGATGTGACCACCTCTTAGGATGGTTGTGATCCCTTAGGATTCTTTAAGGGCACTAGTTGTCACACTTACCAAGGATGAAGTCCGGTTGTTCCAAGCATATGCGTTGTGCTAATGGTGGTTGCCATGTGTATGATTGCATATGTGATATGTTGGAAGTAGCTTGTATGACATATGCATGAGTTATTTTAGGGGTAGATTCGGAGCAAATATATGAATCTTACTTTTAGTTGTAAAAGATTATTGTGAATGATTATAATACATGCTTTATCAGGTTTTACCTACTTACCAAGCTTATTTAAGCTCACCGATTTGTTTTGTTCCCTTCTAAATGATGGGTTGCAATAGGATTTGCTAAGTTTGTATGATTTAGGTTAGAAAGAATAGAGAGAGATTTGTTACCTAGTGGCTTAGAAGTTGTGATTTGTATTTTTTAGAAAATATTATATATCTAATTAGAAATGAGTCTTTGGTAGCCATAAATATGAAGGAGATTTATGTGGATAAAACATAATAGTTACTTCATGTTAAAATGAGTTGTATATTTAATTTGTTAGTTTTATGTGCATATTTTATGCTATGTGGTATATTGAGGGTTGCAGGTCACCTAAAAATTAAATTAGATTCTAGGGGTTACTTACATACTAGAAAGTGGAAATGCCTTGTTTGCATGGAGATAAGGTAATGGCCTATAAGTTGGTAGAGTTGCTCCCCAACCTATCTGACTGGTTCTATAATTGATAATATTTGTTTACATGAATATTATATATTTATGATATTATTAGCCTAAATTTAATCATTTCTTGTTCATATCGAAATCCTTTGAAATACAAAATCAAACCAAAGTTACATGAATAATTTATACAAAAATTTTCATATAAATTTCAAACATAATATATTTCTTTTTTTCTTGGCTATTTACTTTCCCTTTCTTTCCTTTTCTTTCTCGCCCATTCGCCCCCTGAGTGCTACTTGAGCAGAGCTTGGTCACCTACATTTATATACGATGTACTCAAATAAGTAATAAAGCTTAGTAAGTAATTATCTCTATAAAATAATCTTTAAGTTACAATCAACATTCAAATAATTAAAAATATATAATCATTTAAAAATACATAAATAAAATTAATTTTTAATTCATCATAAATAGTAAATTTTATAAGTTTGCATTACTTAATCCCACCTTCATAGTGAATAGTGATATTGGATTATCTTAACAATTTTCTACCATTATTTTCAAGACATATTTCAATGGCTTTTCGCTCTTATTTTGATATGTAAATAATAGTTTCAATCTCGTAATTTCATAATAGTCACCACAATATTTGTAAACCATCCTTTGATAATAAAATCTCATATTTTCTCAACTACAAATTTTTACAATATCAACTCATAAATTCTCAATTATTTTTTTTTATATTTTCATTTTATAAAATTTTTCATAATAAAGTGGCATTAATCACCTTCATTTGGTGATACAATTATAAGGGTGACCATTCAACATTGACTACTTTTCTTCATGTGAAGAACAATAATCCTATCATATAATGACTAAGTTGGTAATAATTATTTCCCCTCTTACAATGATTAATGATACCATCACAATTATGGTAATTGGTATAGGTCCCTTTGGCTAGGCACAACCTAAGAGGGGAAAGCTAAATTGAGTTAATAAAAAAAAATTTGTTAGAACCCCTTTTAATGATTAAAACTCTCTTTGCAATTCAATGAAACAGATAGTGCAAGCAATCAAATAACTAAGAACTATACAAAGATTTTTATAGTAATTCGAGATAACTTCTCTACTCCACTCTTCCAAGTACTCTTCTTAGTATCTTCGGTTCTACTAACTTAGCAAAGATTACAGCTTAAAGCAATTACACCCTTTTTTATTCTAGCTCAAAGGGGTATGTAAAACTTAGCGCCAATGCACTCTTCTTAATTCCAACTCAAGGGGGCGTATAAAGATTTAATGCCAATGTACTCTTATTTATTCTAGCTCAAGGGGGCATGAATACAAGTTAGCAAATTGATTGTAAGACACACTCTAACAATTAATGTTGCTATTCTTAATTTTGACCTCCAACACCAACTCAAGGCAATAAATAGAAATAAGAAAGAAAAATATTACACTTATAAGTAGTGTTTCTTTGATGGTGCAAGGGAAGACTTTGAACAGCTTTGAATGTAGTAAGAATTGCTTCCCGGAAGATTGTTATGAGCCTTTGGTGAATGATTTGAAGGTTTAGAACTTGAAGGCTTTGAGCTTTTTTTTTTTTTTTTACTTTGAGTAAATGAAGATGAGAGCTCTTTTAATGCCTGGTATTTCTTCTTGAACGTCCCAGAATTACTTCCTTTATAGTATGATTCAAATCTAGCCATTCTGGGTAGGTGGAGCTTATTTAATGCAAGAGAATGTACAAATTTATGACCATTGGGTTCCGTGTTCTCTAAAGTTCATTGCTCAATAATCTCCAAAAATGGGCAGTTAGTATTTAAGAACTTCTGAAGTTTAAACTTTAGAACTTTTGAACGTCATGACTCAGCAATTTCCAAAAGCGGGTAGCAAGTGTCTTAGAACTTTTGAAGTTAAACTTCAAAACTTTGAAGATCGAATCCCTTGTCGGTTACGTTCCTGCGTTTTCAGAGTTTCTGAAGCCCCTTTTAGATCTTTTGAACTTTGGCATTGTCTGATTTTTGTTCCAGCATTTTGTTGTTGAACTAAAATGGTGTATATAGTAAACAACCAAGTTTTGATGATGAGCAACAATATATGAGTGAACAATTAAAATACTGAAAGTTGTATTCCTAAGTATTACAAAAACAAATATAAATGATATCCAAGAAAATAACTCAAATATAGTGAACAACGTATATAAGGATTACATTAGCAAGAAGGTCCACTACATTGGAAGAAGATTTAAATGCTCAGAAAAAGAATAACACTGAAACTTTGAAAAGAACCACAAAGCATACTTAAAGTCATATCGTCCAAGTTTTTATAAGTGTCCTAATGTGATTCAATCATCTGGTCCATGAAATCAAAACACACTTCAATCAAGAATATATCTGGTACCAGAGATATCAAAGGGCACTACGAACAAAGCTTCAATTGCTGCAAAAATCTTCCTTAGACAAAGTGAGTCTCAAACAAAGCTTGCCTCAGCTAGATTCGAATAAATTGTTCTCCAACTTTCTACATGGACGAATCAAACAAACTCCTCATATACAACAAAAGGAAAATTTAGATTGTAGAAGTAAGAGACAAAATGGAACTGAACTTAGACAAATACAGGGCTAAAGATGAAGTCAAACTAACCAAGCATTTTTCTCTATATGAAGTTCTGTCTTGAGCAAAAGGAGAACAAGGAATTCACCTGTAACTTACTATAGACAAAGTGGAAGATGAAGTAGAAGTAGTACGGTGGACTCAGAAAAATCTGCACAGACAAATTGGATGCTCGATCAAATTAAAAGACGTAGCTACTTCATCCGATGAATAACTGAACAAGACATCGTCTGTGCCTCCCAAATTCGTCTGTAGTTCTCTATAGACAAATCAAAAAACAAAGTTACTTTATCTATCGAACTGCTGGGAAGAAACTTTATCCACACCATCAAGACTTGTCTGTAACTTATTATGGACAAATCAAGAGACAAAGCTGCTTTGTCCGGTGAACAACTAGAGAAGAACTTTATCCACATCATCAAGAGTTATCTGTGACTTATCACAGACAAACTAAAACATGAAGGAAAAAGAGTTATAATAAACTTAGACTAACTTGCATAGGCAAAGTAAAGCTACTTACTATGGACAAAGTTATCTGCACTCTCTAGACAAACTTTCTCATGAACAAATCATATTAACTCTGAGCAAAGTTTACAAGCTCCATATGGAAAGAAATTCAAAGGAAAGCAGTCTCCATTCTAACAGAGATTCCACTCTTAGAGGCTATGTCCCTTCAAGTTTAATGAGTGTCTTTCCAAAAGAATGAAAGAGTTAAGCATGTAAAATACTCTCATCCGATATTTGCCAAAATCAAAAATGCATTTTCTTCAAGGTCAGCACTGCAAGCATTCTAGCTAGAATGATTTCATTAAGAAAACAAATTTTCAATAGGAGAAAATTCAGAATGGTCTTCAACATTCAATGGAAGCCATCTACCTCCAACGGGTAGAAATTTTTGAAGCAGTATAAAGGTTGTAAAGTATCAACAAAGAAGGGTTGAGGAAGTTGAGAGAAAGATAAAAAGAAGAAAAGAGCTTAAATGAGTAACTCCTCTCAATTAGATAATAAGGCTTCCTCCAAGATATTCAATCTCCATTGTGTTGATAGATGATGAGCTTCAAAGATCTATCATTATCATATTTCTAGAGTATTGATATCTTCTGTGCTTCTACATAAAATCATTTTATGTGTGCTTAAATTTTGTACAAGTCAACCTAGTATAGAGGCAAAGTGATGTATAACTTCAGTGTTGTTCATCAGCCATATGAGTTAGTGGTGAGCTTAGGAAAATCACTATATTTATGCTCCCTAGAGTTGGAATCCATAAGAGTGTTGAAAATACTATATTTATGCCCCCTGAAGTTGAAATTGAAATTCAGAAGAGTTTTGGGAACACTAGTTATGCCCCATAGACCTGGAATCTAGAAGAGTGTTGGAAACACTAGTTACACCACCCTAAAGATGGAATCTAAAATAGTATTAGGAGCATTAGTTATGTCACATGGAGCTAGAATCTAGAAGAGTTCTGGGATTCCATTATGAGTGATAGTAGAACCCAAGGCACAAGGAGAGTATGCTTTTGGAAGAGTAGAGTAGGGAGCTTGCCTAAACCATTATAAAAATCTCTTGTATTATGTGTTGCTTGATTTAACATCTATTATTTATAGCACAATAATTTTGTTTGGCTATAATTTTTATCTACTCAATTCACCCCTCCTCTTTTTAGTTACCAATTGTATGGGACCAACATTTGCTTCTTTAGATCATCTAAAGTTAGTCTCAAATGTTTTGAAGTCCCTTTGAACACCGACATTCCAAATGACTACATTTTCTCTTGTGTTCATCATCTGAAGTATCTCTGAACATGTTCTAAAGATCTTCTAAAGAGACTCCCTTACTTCTAAATGAACTCTGATCATTCTTTTTGACGTTTGAAGAGTAGAATACTTCCTCTGAACATTTTTTGAAGTTGTTCTGAAGCTTTCAGACGTACCTTTCAAACCATTTGATGTTTAACATATTTTGCACTCATTTCACTTGCATATGAAATCCTCTGAAGCGTGGAATTCTTCATTTGAACATACTCTGAAGCTTTCTAACTTGATTTTTAGATCTTCTGATTACTTCTATATATTCTGAGATCTTCACATTTGAAGCTTCTAATGTAGATTTTGCATCCTCTAAAGACCGTCACCAAAGTCTTAAGATGCATCCTCTGTAACTTGGAGTGCTTCTTCTGTAATTTGCTCCCTTTGGAATTCCACATGCATTTCTTGAAGCCCCGAAGCTGTAAAGCTTCCTCTAAAATTTCTGGATGTAAGTTTTGAAGTTCTGAAGCTTCTCCTCAACATAACTTCTAAAGCTTTTACATTCTTTGAACTAAGTTCTAGAATTGAGATGCAACTTTTGAAGCTTTAAAGGCTCCCTCTATAACTTTGGCATTCAAGTTCTGAAGATTCCTATGTCCTCTGAAGTCTGAAATTCTTCTAAGCTCTAAGTTTTGAATTCTTCTTCTTCTAGATCAACCTCTGAAATGTATCATTCAATTTCCGAAGTCTCAACATCTTTCATAAGTTCCCTCTGAAGGCTCTAATGCTTCTTTTGAAGTTGTCTTTTGAATTATGAAGCTTCTTCTGAACTTTGAAATCTCAACAATTTCCAAAATCTCCACATCTTTCGTACGTTCCCTTTGAAGGCTTGAACATTCTTTCTGAAGTTGCTTGTGAACTCTAATTCTTCTTCTAACGTTTCTTCTAAAGTTATCTCTTCACTTTGAAATCTTGACAAACTTTCATTAGTTTGAATTCAAATCATTAAGAAAGTTTTGTTATCATCAAAACTAAACAAACAGACTTAATAATTGGTATTGACCACTATTTTTCTTATGAAGAAAAATGATACTATCATAATATTGACCAATGGGTTTGACTATCATTTCTCTTCCAAGGAATAATGATACTATCACCTTGTCTCATATATAGACATTAATTACATTAAATATGTGTGAGGGGGTAATGACACAGTCACAACAGTAACCTTAAAAAATACCTGTTCATATCTTTTGTTGCGTATATTATTTTCTCATACAATAACAATTATAGGCTAATTGGCCTTCACACCTTCTTTTTGGTGTGGATATGATTCATATATACATTTGGTATCAATTATTACATAAATCAATAATATAAACTCATGGTTTAAATAATAATATACTTCACTACAAATCTCATAGACATTTAATTACAACTTAGGCTATTTATTTTAAGCATATATATAGTTAGGGAATCCTAACACAAATACCCAAATATCCAGCTGGCACTGCGCCACATCAGATCCCAATCCTAATGGAATACATTTTCCAGCTACTACGCAGTCCCACGAGAATAGGAATCAGATGCATATCATTCTGGAATCCAACTCTAAGCAAGGATTCTCATCCTAGTTGCGTACAAGTTATGTATGCAACCCGGTTACATACCCATGCTCAACTATAAATACACCCAGGTATGTGCCTCAAAACATCAGCTCTCGCTACCATCCCATTATCTCCAAAATAGTTCCTTACTAACTTGAGCGTCGAAGTGTTTACGCCAGGAACACTCCCGGTGTCCTCTGACCTTCTTGTTTTGTCTTGTAGGATTCAAGGTGGGATCTTCTCAAGGCCACCTTAGCATTCTGTTTGGGGATGACCCAAATATTGGCGCTGTCTGTAGGAATGCATCTGTTTCCTATACATTTTGTCTACCCGTTCTAAGGATTCTTCATGACTATAACAGTAGCTGTAGAGATTGCAAATCCATCAATGATCAACCTGTCTGAGGATTAGCATTGGATCTGCCAAGGATCTATGCACAGAGGAGCTTGCAGAATTATGCCACCATGCCTCTTCTAGCATCATCTTTGTGACACAAGCAAAATTTCCAAGGTACGATTTCTCCTAACCAAGGCTGTTAAACGAATGGTCTAAGGAACAGGAATATTATTTTTTCACCATCAATCAAAAAACATGAATAATTCATATGCTGCAAAGTAGCCATGTATGGGCGTGATTCCATAAACGTAAAAAAAAAGAAAGAAAGAAAGAAAGAATCCAGGCGTGTAAGGTGGAAAAAACTAGCATTTAAACGTAATCTACGCATACACTGGAAAATAGCTACGTTTGCGGATGCATAATTGGATACATGCGTAATCCGAATTCATCATGCTTAATCTGACGCACAGATTACATTTAGCAAATTTTTCATGTCATGCAACCGCACAGATTACATTTAGCATCATGCGACAATCACCTGACACCTGAATTTTTCATGTCATGCGATAATCCACCTACATTATTCGAAATGTATTTGAGATGCCAATGGATCCGCCATCTGCACCCACTCCCAGTTCACACACTTGGATAAGACATATCCCTATTTACATAAAATAATATACATGCATACTTTAGTATATTTGGCAGTTGCGTTGATTGAGGATATGAATTCTATTCATGATCAGGGATATATTTTAGTCCTCCATGATTAGGGATGAGTGTTTTCCTGATTTTTAATTCACAAGCATGAGGTTAGCAGACCATGTGGATGTACCTCATGTTGAAAAACCCACCGAAAAAGTGGATTTTAATTTTGGACGTGTCATGCACGTCTTCTGGCAACAGCCTCGCGTAGTGAAGTAGACTAGTAGAAACCAAAGTGGGTCATGCTGGAAAACCAAACTGTGGATAAGGGACCGAAAGCAGAAAATACATACACAGTAAAGTCTCCTTAGCTGTTCAGAACACTTTCTATTAATGCACTATGCATTACTATGTGTGACCTATTCATTACTGTTCATATCAGTATTTAGATACTATTCATACACTATTGATTACTGTTCACTCATGCTTTATCATCGTTTGTCCAGATCACTGTTCATGCTAAGATCATTGTTCATGCCAACACTATTTATGAGCAAATTATTTTGATGAGATCAACATCCATAATTTTAATGATTAAATAGTCATTTTCTATATTTTTGAACATTCTGGATTCAATAAACTCAACAATTATTCAAGAGATAGCTATAATATGAGATGTAAGTAAATAGTTGTGAAGGCATAAAATTTTTTAAAATTATGCATGTGTTGTTTTAAAGTGCTGAAAATAATATTATCAACATGCTAAAAATTATGCTTGTCAAATATTACACAACAATCGAAAATTATTTACTTAGGCATTAATGCATCAAATTATGCATATAGACCGGTTCTTTGGGTGAAATTGGTATTTTTAAATTCAGAATGTCGTGACAAGCAGATCATGCTAGTTAGATCTGTTATTTCTAATATTTAAAGGGTACCACGAGAGGTAGATTCGTTGTTTCTAATATTTGCATAAAGCTTTGAGAGGTGGATCCGCTATTTCTGATATTGTAGGTTTCTGCAGAAAAGATAAAAAATAGATCCGATATTTCTAAAATTGTAAGTTGCCATAAAGAAATATCCCAAGAACCTGGAATGTCGCACACCAAAGAAAGTATTATCACTAAAATCTCTTTTGCCTATCCTTTCACATCAGTGTACAACTAGTTTAATAAAAGTAGTAAACTATTTCTCTTGGGTTGTTCGAAAGAGATTTTCTATCAAAGTTACCTCACATTACTAGTGTTTTTGCTAACGACAATTAGAACAGGTCAAGAAGACCAGTTTGACAGTACCGAACTAAAGATCGCGCCTAAACAGAGGTCGTTGAGTTTCTGGTCCCGCTTCAGCCTGACTAGAAGGAGTTCCTGGTCCCGCTATACTACGCCCGACCAGGAGGAGTTCCTGGTCCTGTTTCAACCCGATCGGGAGTTCTCGGTCCCACTTTGGCCCGACCGAAAGGAGTTCCTGGTCCTGCTATAATACGCCCGATCAAGAGGAGTTTCCGGCATTACTTTGACCCAACCAAGAGGAATTCCTAGTCCCACTATACTATGCCCAACTAGGAGGAGTTCCTGGTCTAGTTATGGCCCGACCGGGAGGAGTTCTCGGTCCTATTTCAACCCGACCGAGAGGAGTTTCTGGTCTCGCTATACTACGCCTGACTAAGAGGAGTTCCCAATCCTACTTTGGCCCGACCGAAAAGAGTTCTTGATCCCTCTTTGGCCTGACTGAGAAGAGTTCCTAGTTCCGCTATACTACGCCCGACTAGGAGGAGTTTCCAATCCCGCTGCGGTCCGACTTGGAGGAGTTCTCGGTCCCACTTTGGCCCGACCGAGAGGAGTTCTTGGTCCTGTTATACTACACCTGACTAGGAGTTCCAGGTCCAGCTTTGGCCTAACCAGGAAGACTTTTGGGTTCCACTTTGGCTCGATAGAGAGTTCCTGGTTCAGCCATACTACACTCGACCAGAGGAGTTCTAGGTCTCACTTCGGTCGACCGCGAGGAGTTCTCAGTCCCGCTTTGGCCTGACAAGAGGAGTTCTTGGTCCTGCTATACTATGCCTAACCAAGAGTTCTCAGTCCCTCTTCGACCCGACCGAGAGAAGTTTTTGGTCCCGCTATACTATGCCCGATCGAGAGAAGTTCTTGGTCCTACTATACTATACCCGACTAGGAGGAGTTCCTCGTCCTACTTCGACCTGACCGGGAGGAGTTCTCGGTCTCGCTTCTACTCGATCGAGAGGAGTTCCTAGTCCCACTATACTATGCTCAACTAGGAGGAGTTCCCAGTCCTGCTTTGGCTCGACCGAGAGGAGTTCCTAGTCCTACTATACTACGTCTGACTAGGAGGAGTTCCCGGTCCAACTTTGGCCCAATCGGGAGGAGTTCTTCGTTATGCTTTAAGCCCGACCGAGAGGAATTCTTGGTCCTGCGATACTACGCCCGACCAGGAAGAGTTTTTGGTCCTACTTTGCCTCAACTAGGAGGAGTTCTTAGTCCTACTTCGGCCTGACTGAGTAGAGTTCTTAGTCTTGCTATACTATGCCTGATCAGAAGAGGTTCCTGGTCCCACTTTAGCCTAACCGGGAGGAGTTTTTGGTCATGCTTTGGCCCGATTGAGAGGAGCTTTTGGTCCTACTATATTATGCTCAACCGGGAAGAGTTCCCAGTCCCTCTTTGGCTCGACCAGGAGTTCTCCGTGCTGCTTTAGCCCAACCAAAAGGAGTTTATGGTGCTGCTTTGGCCCGACAGGAAGAAGTTTTTGATCCCGCTATACTATGCCCAACTAGGAGGAGTTCCTTGTCTTGCTATGGCCCGACCGAGAGGAGTTCTCGATCCCACAATACTATGCCCAACCAGGAAGAGTTCTTGGTCCCGCTTCAGCTCAATCTGGAGGAGTTATTGGTCCCACTTTGGCCTGACCGAGTGGAGTTCCTGGATACCTGATTAGGAGAAGTTCTCGGTCCCACTTCAGCCCAATTGGGAGGAGTTCTCGGTCATGCTTCTGTTGGACCGAGAGGAGCTCCTGGTCCCACTATATTATGCTTGACTAGGAGGAGTTCCTGGTCCCTCTTTGGCTCTACTAGGATTAGTTCTTGGTCCTACTTTAGCCTGACCGAAAGGAGTTTTCGATCCTGCTATACTATGCCCAACCAGGAGGAGTTCTCGATCCCATTATGGCCCGAACAAGATGGGTTCCTAGTTTCGCTACGGCCTATGGGATCTCCAGAGCGAAATTGAGCCAAAGTATGCAGATCCGCTCTCATTTGCGGACCAGTGCAAAAAGCCCATGGGTCTTTCAAAGAGAAACCAAGCTAGAGTCGCGTGGATGTACTATAGCATTTCCTTTTTGCGAAAACTGGTCCAAGAGCTCATGAAGTCCCTTAGAACAAAACCGAGCCTAAACTATATAGGTCCTCGAGAGCGTCCCAATCAATGGAACCTCTCCTTAGAATGGAACCGGTCATCAACATTTTGAATCTCCCAGAGCGGTCCAATGGACGGGACTCGTAATAAAATGAGCATGTTCAAGAGAAGCATATATGAATACTGAAGAACACAGCCACGTCGAAAACATGAACCAAAATTTGAGTTGCTGAGAAGACAGGCTCCGCCTATGTCCTCCTAGGGGGGACTGGTGTTAGGGAATACTAACATAGATACCCGAATATCCAGCTGGCACCACGCCACGTTAGATCCCGGTCCTAACGAGATACATTTTCTAGCTACTATGTAGTCCCACGAGACGAGAGCAGGATTCAGATGTGTATCATTTTGGAATCCTTCTCTAAGCAAGGATCCTCATTCTACTTGCGTATAGGTTATTTATGTACCCCGGTTACGCACCCATACTCAACTATAAATACACCTAGGTATGTGCCTCAAAACACCAGCTCTTGCTACCATCCCATCATCTCTAAAATAGTCCCTTACTGACTTGACCGTCGGAGTATTTTCGTTGGGAACACCCCCGGCATCCTCTGACCTTCTTGTTCTAGTCTTGCAGGATTCAAGGTGGGATCTTCTTGAGAGCAACCTCGACATATTTTTTTAGGAAAACCCAAACATATATATATATATATATACATAGGAAATAATTTCATACTATTGATTTTAAATTAAGCTTCTATAAAACCATTTAATTTAGGATATTCTGAATGATTAAAAATAATTCAATCTAACTATAAGTTTTAGTATCACTTATTTTACCAATAACACAAAAGTTATCTCTATTAAAGACTTATATAAATCAAAAAATTAAAATTTTTTAAGATTGAATATGGAACCATTAAAAATTATATAATTAATTAATAAATCTAAATACTTTTAATTAGACATCTATATCTTTCAAAATATTCTTCCCTTATAGATAAATAATTCTATGCAATTTTATAATATTTTAGTGTTTAAATAGATAGATCTAAATAATTTTATATTTTATACACATTTTTATACTTTTTTAATTATTATACCCATGTAAGTATCCAACCAAGGTTATTTTGAATATTTTTGCTAAAATAATAGTGATAAATATGATAAATGGATTAGATTATCTCCAACTCACCAAAATAGCCTAAAATTAAAAAGTTTCACAAATACTTTCTATGAAACTAGTTTCATGGTGTAACTCATTGCAACAAGTTGCATGCAACCTATTCATTTTCTATGAAAAATCATACTTTTATATGATCTAAATCACTCATTATATTATTCAATTATTTTATTTATAATACAAAAAATTATCTTAATTGGAAAGTTGAACATGCCAAAGATTTAAAATTATTTGGGAGTAAATATATAATTATTAAAAGTTTTTAATAGCTAATAAGACATATAAATATGTAATTTATACATAAAAATATATATTTTAGATAAAGATGTAATAATAAATATAATGAATGCATTGAACTTCATCAAAATATTAATTTTCATAAAAATAAATAGGTTGCATAGAGTCATTCCATGCAATTGATTGCATTAAATTATCAACCTATATATATACATATATATTGGAAGTAATTCCATCGTATCGTAATCATGGTGTACATGGTATTGGACTTGCTCTCACATATGTGCAGATTTTCAGCCTGTGAAAATTGTGGACAATAAATGTTGGGTGTCGTTGAGTACAGAAACCACTGCATATCTCCCTATTTTTCCACATGTAGGGTTAAAAATAAAATAAAGCTCTACCTTTTTCCCTCTTTCTTTTTCTTTGTTCTGCCCTCATCTTTCTTCTTTCTCGAAAAATCTAATTACCACATAATCCATCCACACCACACACCTAAGGGTGCAACTTGGGTCGGGTTCAACCCGAACTCGAAAGTAGGTAGTGCTCAAACTTAGAAAATTGCAAGTCAAACCCAAAGACCGGGACCAACCCGAACCCAATTTTATGTGCATCAAAATTGGGTTTACCACAACCCAAACCCGTGAAAACTCAACCCGATTTGTATGAATAAAAAAATTTAAAAAATATTATATATATATATAAATATACATCCGATGCCCTAACCTAGTAACCATAAATCCTCCCTCTCTCTCTCTACGACTTTGACATCCTACCACGAGTTGAGACCAAGCCTGCGACCTGTTCCCCTCATTCTCTGACTCTATCGCGGCATCGCTCGATCGCTTGCTGCGGCCATCGCCTACACCCAACTACCCAAGTTCTTCCCTGATCTCCTACTAGCGTACTACAATTGCCGCCTGCAACCCTTTCTTCCTCGATCGCCTAAAGCCCTCAACACCTATGCCCCCTTCTTCCCCGATCCCCGATCACCATATCCCTCTAGCTTTTGCGAGCTTGCAACGCCGCCGCCACCCTTCTTCTCCTCCCCTCTGGTTGCTGCAAGCCTATGATGTTGCTGCCCCCCTTCTTCTCCCTCCCCCCTAGCTACTGCAAGCCTGCAACGTCGCCACCCCCTTCTTCTCCCTCCCCTCTAGCTGTTGTGAGCCTCCAATGTTGTCACCCTCTTCTTCCCCCCTCCCACCTCCCACCTTGGTTGCTAGCCTGCTGCAAGCCTATGATACTAACGCCCCCTTCTTCTCCCCCTGGTTTCTAATCAATGTGCATTATTTGTGATGCATAGTTAGGCCCTAGATGTGTCCCTTTTTGTTTCTTTTTACCATCTATTTCTACTTTTTATTAGTATTTGGTTTTAATTGGTATGTAGCTTTTGAAATGTTTTTCTGATTTGTAGAGATTCAATCAACAGCTTGTGACACCATAAAATGGGAGGTTTCTTGGTATTGTTGTTGGTGAGTTTTATACTCTTCTTTAAAAGTTTATACTTGCTTAGATAACAACTTCTTGGACACCCATTCCAGTTAATTTATATAGTACTATCATCAACATGTTTGCAATGTCTCACCTATTATTCCGTTGTATCTAACTGTTTAGATCTCTGACCCTAAGATTGGTGACATGTATTTGAAAAGAAAGGGTGTTTTACAGAATAGCCAACCATCACTATAAATATGCACCTTTAGTGCACCTGACCTTAATTTACACCAATTCATGAGGTCTACCTTCTTGATAATCTTCTTAATGCATATGACATTGGTTGATGGACGCATGCATCCAAATTCACCAGGCACATTTGCACTCATCTCCTTTAGGTCTTCAATGTTTAGTTTTCTTTTTGTTTTTCACTTGACTGCAAATGTAATGATATGTGGTTTTATGTCATTTTTTATGGGATGCAGTGAAAAATCAGCAGAGAGAAGCCAAAGGAGGCAAGACATACCTGTTTCTACTTCTAGCATGTACTGTTAGGCAGATCACCACACATTGGAGTTTCAGTCAAAAATAGCTATTCATTAAGTGGCATGGTGTTGTTGCCTGCTTCCAAGAGCATCAGCTTCTTTTTTAACTCAACCCTTTTAACAGAATAGGGGAACCAAAAATCTAGGGCTACCCTTTGTATTTTGTTCTCTTAATGAATTATTCTCTACCAAAAAGTCATTCTATTTGATGCTCTCCTATAATTCCCTACCATTCGATGTCATTCATTCGATTGGTTCATTTTATGATGAAGAACCAAAAGCTGAAGGATAACAAAGGATTCATAATTATGGTGCTAGAGGATGTAAATGGAGGCAACTGTTCAAGTAGCGCACAGTGAGGGTGAGAGTTTGGTGTATTAGCATGGGAGAAGGAAAGGCCTTTACCGATTTGTTTTGCTATAGAGAATCTCCTGAATAAAGCTTCATTTTCAATTTCCCATTTTTCATGTTGTTATTTTGAAAGAGATGTCTCTTTCATGGAATGTTTTTTATTTTTATAAAGTCACATGGAAGAGACTTCCGCTCCCATGACTGTTGAATAAGGATTCTGCCCTTAATTGTAAAGCTTGTTTATTTCGTGCAATGTAAAGCTTGTTTGTTTCAAACTTAAGGTTATTTATGTAATGTATAAGTTATTTATGCAATGTAAAACTTATTTGTTTCAAACTTAAGGTTGTCATGATTGATATTTTTTTGTTTCATCAACCCAAATTCCAACCCAAAACTCAACTCGAGCCAGATTTTCAAAAATAGGGTTAGGGTTGAAGTTTTACAAATAGGGTTAGGGTTGAGGGGAACCTGAGTTTTATGAGCCCGAGTTACACCCCTGTACACACCACACTTTCCATGCATAATAATCAACATAGATTGTACTTGGATACTACTTTGATCTAAGCCCAGATTTAGAACAAACCCATGAATTTGCCTAATTTGCCTTCCAAATGCAAAAGCTCTGCTGCCTATTGGCCAAGTTTTAAAACCCATTGAATGCCAGAATGGAAGATTTCTACCCCAGTAATTGTATCTTATTGAAAAATTAAAAAGCCTCATACAAAAGCTTGTAATCTATGAGGGTGGAAATGATAGAATTTCATGAAAGAATGTCCTCGGTATGAATTTGAATGATTTCATATTGGCCATAAAATATTCAAAAAAACTTCTTATCTACTTGAGCCAATTCACAGTGTCCTGCAGGATCACAGTCCATGTTACTGTGTTTCACTTTAGCAGCTCATCGAACAACATGAATGCTTAGGCATCTTGCTTGCATATGAAATCAATAAGTGCATATGCAATGTATAAATTCAATGCCAAGCCAAGAACAGTCACCCTGCAGTGAATTTGAAACACAATTTTTTTTAAATTTAGTACCATTGCATTACTTGAATGGTTAAGAATGAGGTTGGGTTTTCTTTGATTCCTAGGTTCCCTTCTCTATAAAATTCGGCACCATTGCAAATACTTCGAATGGTTGAGTAAGAGGCTGGGTTTTTCTTGATTCCTTGGGTTTCCTTCTCTATAAAATTTAGTACAATTGTGAATACTTAGATTAACATTGGGTTTTCCTTAATTTGTTGACAAACCATCTCCTTGAAGAGATTCAAAGCTAACATGGAGAATCAAGGAGCTGGATCCAATAAAATAGGTTGTATTTTAATTAAAATAAAATCTAAATCTAGACCATTGAAAATCAATCCTATGGTGGATTCCTAATCAAACAGTCAAAGGGCAAATTGTCCACCTTGCCTGTGAGTGGAAGGGTAAAGGTGCCCTATTGCTAGTCTACCCCACGCACTTTCGTGCTTGCCCTAATCATGCTTATGCTTTCCTCATCTCTCTCATAGGGAGAAGAACGCCCTTTCTTCATGATCCTCCATCTCTTTTGGGGTTTGGGGAACTTTTTTGAGCATAGGATCTCTCTCAAGTACTTTTTCTTTTGATCATGTATAAATCCTCCATCTCAGAAATCCTAAACTTAGCCTCCCAATATCAAGATCAGTGGACGACTACCTCTTCCATTCTGCCAGAGAAGTAGACCATGCAAGCAATTCATTCACGCGTATCTGGCTCTCATCAAAAGGGCTGCTAAACTCCTCCCTCCCTTGCATCTACTCCAGAAGAAACCTCCTTCCCTCCCTTCCTTGCGCTCATGTGCCTGAAAACTCGGCAGCTGCAGGAGGTTTGTTTTCCACATCGCTTAGTTCATCTCGGATTCCTATTCTACGTTTTTTACCAAAAAAATTATTTGACTGATTTGTCGTTCTTCTCCTAGAATTTCATTGTAGTCTCCTAGAGATTTTGGGATAGATAGGTGGAGATAGGGTTTGGGTTTTTTTATCAATTGCAATTGATTGGAGCACATGGTGTGTACAAAATGGAGGATTTTGGACCCGCCCATGTCGAAACAAGGGCATCAATTGTCTGGTTTCAATGGGCTTACAACTTTCGACTCACAAGAGGAGAAGAGAGGGAGAAGAGAGGAAGTGTCTTGGTTGCTATAGCTGATGGATAGTTGTGAGATTGAAAATTGGTGGTTGCTTGCTTAATTGTCTATGGAATGCTTGTATTGCCTTGTCAGTTAGGGTAAAATATGAAATTGTGTTTAGACTATTAGGTTTCAGGTTTGAAGCCTATGATTGACTTATTTGGCAAGGGAGATAGGTAGGGCTGGGCGTGCTTGGCATGGGTAATGTTGCTGTTGTTTGTGTATTTTGGAGTTGTTCTGAGCCTAAAAGAAGGGAATTCTTGTAGGAGAGAGTTGTTAACGTTATTAATTGGTTCAGGTGAACATGCACTTGCCTTTTGCTAAGGATTTGACAGACCACAACTAAGATATTATTTTAGATAAAATTCTCATGAGTGGACATCTGAGCTGAATAGTTTTTATGAGTTTCAAAGGTTTAGGGGAGCATTGGGAGTAAAACATATCGTGAACATTCATGTTTAGCTAGCTTTCATGCCAGATTTCATCCTACTTAACGGTTGAATTCAGTCATTACTAACACACTCGCACGTAGCTTTATTCCAAAAGGGCTGCAACTATGCGCAAATCCCCTATTGGCAGGGTCCTGGAGCATTCATCTGAAACTGATAGTTAAATTTATTAATTTATTTTTTTAAATGAGTGGATGGATGCCTACATCTAAAACTAGAGGAATATGTATGAACGTGATGGCTAGCGTAATTAGAAGAGGACATGAGATTAATTTATTGGATGTGATGATGGCTTGCTACTATAGAATTATTCTAATGAATGATCTGGTATTGACATTAATTCTAATAATTAATTAAAAGGGATAATTCTGGCAGATGGACTTTCGTGGATTGATGGTTTAATAAATGGATATATGAAAAGGAACGATCAAAACATGTGATGAATGATATGAATGATGAAACACTGATGAAATAAATTATGGAATTAATGTAAGTTTTAGCATCATGGCTGAATAAAGGTGAATGAGGTGCGGGTGTGAATTGTGAAAAATGAGTGTTAAGTGCATGTATATGGTACACAACTACACATAGAACTGTGCCTCAGGGCTTCAAAACAGGAGGAATTTTTCACAAATTTATTTCACTCGATGCACTAAAAGGCCACCCAAAGGATGTGTGGCAGAAATGCTTGCTAACTATTATTGGAAGGATGCTTCTTCTATACAGTCATCTTCTTCCTTTTCTTCTTACTTTTTCAAGAAATGCAAATGGCTGCTAACTAATTGATGCAGCAAACAAGGATTCAATGAATAGGCCTCATTTGTGTAAGCTAACTTAAGAATGGGATTAGTTCATCTTGCATCTACTTCTGCACATGAAATTCAGTTTTGTCTTTGACCAGTATTTGAAGATTGTGAATAAAGTGTGGATATTGTCAAAGGAGTTATGGATGTTATGGCATTTTCTTTTTCTTTTCTTTTTTTTTAATCTTTGAGTCATTTCATTCATTTAATTCACCATGGCATTGCTTAACCTTTTCTGTTAAAGCAAAGGAATGATTCTTACAATTAATTTCATCTTGGT
>JAYJMB010044320.1:0-31301 GCA_036873735.1 Pouteria campechiana
AGCACACTAGACTACACATCGACCGTGCACTTGCGAGGTTATTTAAAACCTGAGCCATCAAGTTTTTGGCCATCAAGTTTTTGGCGCCGTTGCCGGGGACAGATGGAAGCCATCGAGTTTTTGGCCATCAAGTTTTTGGCGCCGTTGCCGGGGACTGATTGCGAACCATCTATTTTTTTGGCTCATCATGTACAATAGTCATGAACAAAGTAATTTACCTAGAAATGTTGAAGCCAATCCTAAAGAACAATGTAAAGTGATCACCCTAAAAAGTGGGAAAGAATTGGAGACTCCTTCAAGTGGCGAAAAAGTTAAGCAAGGGGAATAAGAACAAGTTGAAGTTTTGCCAATAATTGCCTTCTCAATAGCCCATGTTAAGCATTCCTTTTCCTTAGCACCTCAATAAGTGAAAACTTGATAAAAAATTTGTCAAATTTCTAGAGGTTTTTAAAAAGCTTCACATCAATATTCCATTCACAAATGCACTTGAACAGGTGCAAAGTTATGTGAAGTTCACAAAAGACATCCTCTCAAATGAGAAAAATTTAGAGGAATATGAGACTATTGTACTTACTGAAGAGTGTAATGTCATCATCTAGAGAAGGCTACCTCAAAAGCTCAAAGATCCAAGAAGCTTCACCATTCCATTTGCTATTGGAACTTCTATTTTTGAAAAGGCATTGTGTGATCTTGGTGCTAGAATTAATCTAATGCCTTTTTCTATCTATAGGAAGCTTGGGTTAGGTGAAGCAAGACCCACTACCATCTCTTTATAGTTGGCTAATAGATCCACCAAGCATCCAAGAGGCGTCATTGAAGATGTACTTGTCAAGACAGATAAATTCATATTTCCTATAGATTTTATAGTGCTAGATATGGAGGAAGACAAAGATGTCCCTATCATTTTAGGGAGACCTTTGTTGGCAACTAGACAAGCTCTAATAGATTTCCTAAAGGATGAATTGAAGC
This sequence comes from Pouteria campechiana, assembly GCA_036873735.1. Taxonomy (NCBI): domain Eukaryota; kingdom Viridiplantae; phylum Streptophyta; class Magnoliopsida; order Ericales; family Sapotaceae; genus Pouteria; species Pouteria campechiana. Next base: position 970 of record JAYJMB010044320.1, read on the forward strand.
TTTGGATACAATCAAGTATCAAGGGGCTAGTGACAGTTGTTTTCACATTGATACAATGATGCCTTAGTCTCTCAACACTTTGGCAAATCAAAAGATCCTTTGGAAGGAAGTTTAACTCATCCTACTCCTTTTGCTCTTGAATATGAGGACATCATGGAGATTGTTCAATGGATGGATTCTTTAGTTCCCAATAACCAGATATACTTTGAGGCTTTGGGACAAGGCCCTTCTTGACTAATTTTGTCAATTGAGAAACTATCAACTATTGTACTTTAGCCAATTCCAAAATTTGAAGAACTTGAGAACCAAAAATCCAAAATCCATGTCAAAATGTTGAGTAAAGAAGGAGAAAGTCAAGATAAAGATTATAAATTAAAACAACTTCTCTTCCCTTCTCTCTTAGGATTTTAGTTCTTCTTTTGGTTTTGTTTTGTTTTCTCTTTACATTGGTTCTTTTTGGTTTTCTTAATCTCATTTCTTCCCTTCTTGAGGCTGTGTGGTTAGAAGTCTCTTTCCACCATCAAAAGCAACCTTCATCTACCATCAAAGCAGAGCATGCCCCATAAGGAAGTTTCTTTCCCCCTTATACTCTTTTCTTTAAATCAAGACAATGTTTAGTTTAAGTTTGAGGGTATTTGGGTATTTTTATTTTAATATAATTTTTTAGGCTAATTTTTTTGAATTTTAATATAATTTTTTCAATGGGCTTTGCTTTTGATGATGTAGCTAAGAAAATCCAAGACTAATTGTGAAAATTTATTGAATTTGAATAGGTTGAATCGATTGATTTTCTCTTGAAGATCATTAACCTATGTTGAGCTTTTTATTGCCATTCACATGATTTAGAAGGGAGGGTAGGCGCAACCTTGTGATTTAATGATTCTTGTGATAAGTCTTTTATTTTCATGAATGATGAAATATTTATTGAGCACCTCAAGTTATGATCATGCAAAATGTATGTAGATTAGTTGATAATGATGCAAATTCAGCTACATATTTTGATTGAAATGAGCATGATAGAACTTATTTGATTATCCCTCAAGACAAAATTTGAGATAACATGTCCACCTGGAAATGATTTAGGCATTCTTTGATTAGTTTGAGCCTTTCAAGCTACCCTAGTATGCCACTATCATTAGTGTCCCCATTAAGTCTTAATGAAGGAATGACATATTGTTATAAATTTTCCTTATACGCAATTGCACATGTTACGAACAAGTAATAAAGAGTAAGTGAGATATCATTCCCATGGAGATTAAGTTCACTAAATATCAAATTACTCTAACTTTTGATTTTGTTTGAAGGAATGAATTCTAATGAGTGAATGGAAGATGTAAATTGAAAAGACCTAAATTAATGGCTTTTGCAATGATGTGGATTCTGGAGACGATAACAACGACAATGATTTAAAACGTCTAGGGGTGTATGATTTCACCGGATAAATCATATTCAGTTCCATTAGTTTTAACATTTGATGTTTGTTCTTATGTTGATAATGAGTTTCTCTTGATTAATGACTATTCTTTCTCAAGTCAAAGCAGCCTATCTCAATTGGCTAATTTCCTACATCTCTATGAAAATCCCAACTAATTAAGATGTATTAAGATCAAGCACTCAAAACATTGCATAATCTTGACAATCTTATGGTGCTTAATCATGGTCGAATTCGATTATCATTTCTCAGCCTTAAATTGAATCACAAATCATTAAAAAAAAGGGCTAGCATTATTTCACAAGCATTAAAATCGGATCAAAACACTCAACATAAATAATGAATAAAACTAAATACTCATTATCCGGCTACATCGCTCCCCTAGATTAATGTATTTAGCTCATGATATAATCAATAAAAACCATACACATTGTCTTAAACATGATCAAACAATGAAAATGAATGATAAAGAACAAGAAAAGATCAATAGAAACTCTTCTCTAAGCAATGCTCGACTTCTTCTTTCTCGTTGGACAGCTTTCCTTCAATGCAAGAGATATCTCCTCCCTAAATCACATGTACCTGCCTCTCTTCACTCTTTTTCGTTGCTAACCCTTGCTAAAAACATCCCAGCTTTTTCTCTAGGGTGAGCCCATATTGCTTTTTATAGTTTCCCAATTAAAAACTCAATTTTTGCAACATTTTCAACAATTTTCAGAAATTCTAGATCTTGCCTCCCAAGCCAATGTCGCAACATAGAGTCTCAGTGTCATGACATTGAAAATTGCCATGAAATCTTATGTCGCGACATAGCCTATCTGTGTCGTGACATTGAGTCTGCTGCCAGTTTAACGTCATGTCACACTTAGTCTGTGTCATGACATAGCTATTCTTCATTCACTATACATGTTCTTCTTGTCTAGTGTCGTGACACACTGTCTGTGTCGTGACATGGAGTCTTCTTCTTGCCTTTTTGCCTTGATTTTCTCATTTTCTCTACCTCTTTGCTCTCCTTTGCCTACAAACACATAACACTCATAAATTTATCAAATTAATAGAAAACAACTCATAATATACTAAAACAAAGCACGAAAAATGTGACATATAAGTGAACAATATTCACTTATCAAACTTCCCCAAACTTACTACTTTACTCGTCCTTGAGCAAGGCTCAATACCAATACAAACACCGCGTAAATCTAGTTCAATGAAGACCTCAAGACAATTAACATCGATTGGGAGAAAAATGTTGAAACAACATGTATATCTTAATTTCTAACTTGCATATCATCCTCTCTCCATTTAATTCCTAGTATATGTAAAGAAATGATAGTCACCCTAAATTAAATTCTTAGTACTTAGCTCTACTTGTGCAACTTAAGTAAACACATTCAACATAACTTCACAAATTCATGAATTATGAGAGATTGCAATAGACATGAGGTTACTTTTCTTATTTTCATTTTTATGGGTTGTATTACTAACATATTCCCTTTATAAATATATATATATATATATAATTTCCTTGGAACATGATCCCCCCAAACTTGGGCTGTATTACTATCATACCCCTAAACTTATTTCACTTTTTCATGAGAATGTGATCCCCCCACTAAATGATTTATGCTTTTTGTATATCTACTGTTTGTAACATATAATTTTATATGGAATTTATGAAGTTTGAGCTAAAATATGCTACTTAGTTACCACAAATTGTTTCTGAGTATTCTATGAATTCAAAAGAGAATGACTATGTAATCAGCTGCACAGGGAATCATCAATAAATTAGACATATTCAAGTTAAAAATACCAATATGATTGCATTTGGCATTCTCTCCCTAGCCTGTGTTGTATCATATTGTCCATCGATCTCATCTACTGATCCATACTTAAAGAGTTAATAAAACCACACATAAATAACATCAAAACACAAAAAGATAAAGCTGCAAAGTAGAACTCATCACATCTAATCATAGTAAATGTAACAATACTCCCCCAAACTCAAAATGAAACATTGTCCTCAATGTGACAAGTGAACAATTGCATGTGACTTCCTTGAAACTGCCTACTCATAATCAACAACATCCTCTGAGTTGGTCTCTTCATTGCTTTCACTGTTAGCTTCCTTGTCCATTGGCCTATCACCCTTAGAATCACCCTCCTCTGACTCTTTGGTTGAAGCTGAAACATCCTCAACCTCATCCTCATCATCAACTGGTGGATATGATGGACGAGATGATGCTGGAGGAAACTGGATTAGGTTCCCTGATCGAGTGGGAACCTTAGAAGTGAGTGGGGTATAACAATGCAGCAAGTGATCATACTGCATATCATGGCATATAAGCATCTGATCAATCCGTCGGGTAAACTAGGTAAAAATCTCAAAACCCTCCATCCTCGTTGCCGTAAATGTAGGTCAGGTGCGCTATCATGAAGTGCTACCTAGAGTTGTACTTATACCTGCTACACTCTTTGACGGTGGACCTTTGAATGTCTTGACAAGATCCGATGAAATGATAGGATTTGGTTGAAAAATTCTTCTAAAGCTCCAGTCGGTACTCCTGCTTGCAAACATAAAGCATAGATAAGGGAGGAATGACCGAATCTGCCTATAAGGGTTGATATTTTGGCCATATTCAAGATTGAGGCTTCAATGATCTTCAATAGCATAGCCCTCTAAATAGCATAATTCAATAATGCCTTCTCTCTTGAAATCCCAGACACATGCATAGATGGCATCAATTTAGCAGAGATATAGTAGTGCCATACCTTGGTAAGATTCATGAGCCCCCACCTAGGAAGACTCTTGCTCTCATCATTGGATCGCATCCACTCCATTCTAGGAAAGGTAAGAGTGTGGAGGATATCATCATAATCAGCCCCTTCCTCTTGTAATTGGGAGAACTCATCCTCTTCTATCTCAAGCAGTTGATAGAAATAGTTTATGGTGGTGCTATTGAAAGGAAACCACTGTCCTCTGACCAAGGCTTGCTTATCTCAATGTTCAAGAGTGTTGGAATAAAATTTGTGCACTATTGGAACCAAGGCGTGCTCAGGTTGCTTTAAAAACTCCTCCCACTTCCAATGTGTAATCAATTTTTGGACTGAATTCATGGGATCAATAATTCCTCTTTCTGAAATACACTTCCGCCTCATAAGGGAGCTTCGATTTTGGGATTCTGTAGTAGAGCTAACAAATGTTAGTTTGATTGGTTGCTCTGTAGCTGTAATCTTCCGCTTTCTAGAGGGATCAGGAGTCAATGTTTTCTTGCCTTTGGAATACATGACTGAGATTGTAATGGATAGCAACAAGGACTAGCATACGGGCACAATGAGACACTGAATTCACTATCCACCAAGAATTAGCACACGCCACCAAAAAAGGCACAAGACCTCACTATACACTGAAGGCAAAATAGAAACTCCCCATTGCAAATCTCTCATTGCACAACCAAGCATTTCAATTCACAACAATCCAATTGGAATGCACCACACTCCTTCATAATCCAATTCACAACAACCACTGCCCACACTCCTTCAGAATGCACAATGCTTCAACAGATTCAAATCACAATAAACCACAATCTTCCTCAAGGATAATCACCTCACTATATCATGCATAACACACTAATCCTTCTATCTCATATTCTCATCTCCCCCAAACTTGCACAATTGACATAATCATTTCAACAAACACTTCACATGCACAATACACCCTTCTCCAAATAGCCAAACACTTCAGAATCAATAACCACAATCTTGAAGCACAACAAAATGATGAAGTACTTACTTGAATTTTCAAAGTGGTTCACTCTATGGATGTTGGAGATCTTGCTTAAGTGGGAAGAATCGAAGCTTGACCGTCCCAAGAAAGCCATGCATGCAATGATGAAGAAGATAGGTTTTGTGGAGAAAATTTTGGTGAAGAGGAGATAGGTTCGTGAAAGGGAGAGGAAGAAGGGTTCTTCGCTAGGATTTTGAGGGGAAAACGAAAAGGGGCAAGTGGAAAATGGATCGAAATGGGGGTGTGAAGTGTGTGAAGTGCTTATGTCGTGATATGAAGGGGTTTAACTGGGGCACGTGCGGAGTGTAGATGGTAATGTCGCGACATACCTATCTATGTTGCAATATTAAAGCTGCTACATTTATTATGTCGCAATACTGAAATGTTGTGTCGCAATATTGCTTCATTGATGGAAAAATGGCTATGTCATGACATACTTTTGATATGTCATGATATAAATCTTGCTACCCATTTATTGTCGCAACATTGACTTTCTATGTTGCGACATTGACTCAAAAATTTGCTGTTTTGAAATTTTTGAACTTCTGCTCCCCTGAATTGAATTTTTATGCTGACAACTTTGCTGAAATGCCCATGTGTCTTGTTTCCACCCCTGAAAATAAAGATTATAAACATGTTATTGTTAATGAAATCGACTACTAAGATACTAATTAACTTATTATATGCGAACTAAAACTAAGTCTACAAGCATCGAATCTATCTAATATGCAATCAACACTATATGAATGCAATTGCTAAAACTTTTGCATATAATCATGAACTAAAGTAAATAAGAATACTTAAACCAATGCAAACTAAGAGTTCAGAAACTTGGGTTGCCTCCTAAGAAGCGCTTAAGTTATAGTCTTCAGCTAAACTATTTCCTTGTATGATCATTTAAGTTTGATAACCATCTTAAGGTGATTAACACCACCCTCATAATATGGCTTCAATCATTGTCCATTAACCTTGAATGTTCCCTTCTCTTCATGATGGAGCTCCATAGCTCCATATGGAAAAACTAGTGTCATGGTGAAAGGCCCTGACCACTTGGATTTGAGTTTTCTAGGAAATAGACGAAGCCTAGAATTGAACAGTAACACCTTCTACCCTGGGCCAAGTTCTTTCCTCTAGATGTGCTTGTCATGCCATGCTTTTGTCTGCTCTTAGTATATATTTAGCATTTTCATAGGCCTCATTGTAGAACTCATCTAGTTCATTGAATTGTAGAAGTTGTGTCTCCTTAGCAGCATCCATGCTCATGTTTAGCTGTTTCATTGCCTAATAAGCACGATGTTTCAACTCCACCGAAAGATGACATGCTTTGCCATAAACTAGCCTATAAGGCAACATGCCTATAGGAGTTTTGAATGCAGTCCAATATGCCCACAAAGCATCATCCAATTTCTTAGCGTAGTCCTTGCAAGAATTTTGCACTATCTTCTTAAGAATTCTTTTGACTTCTCTGTTAGAGATTTCAGCTTGCCCATTTTTTTGAGGATGATAGGCTAATGCTACTTTGTGTTTAACCCCATATTTTGACAAAAGAGCAACAAATTTTTTATTGTAAAAATGACCCCCTACATCGCTGATGATGGCTCTTGGAGTTCCAAATCTTATGAAGATGTTTTTCTGAAAAAAAATTTAGTACTACCTTCCCATCATTAATGTGAGTAGTAACTGCCTCCACCCACTTTGACACATAGTCAACTGCCAAGAGGATGTACTTTTGGATATAAGATGAAGGAAATGGTCCCATGAAGTCAATGCTCCACACATCAAAAAGTTCCACCTCTAAAATATTCTTCAGAGGCATTTCATTCCTTCTCGATATATTGCCAGTTCTTTGGCATCGATCACATGCAGTAACAAAAGAGTGGACATCCATAAACAATGTAGGCCAATAGAAGCCCGATTGCAAAACTTTGGCAACGATTCTATTTCCTCCAAAGTGGCCTCCACACTCAAGCATATGGTAATGCTTGAGAATGTCTTCCATTTCTTCTTCTGGCACACATCTCTATTATCTAATCAGCACAATGCCTATAGAGGATTGGATTTTCCCAATAATAATGCTTCACTTTACAGTAAAATTTCTTCTTTTGATGAGGAGAGAGATCATTGGGCATGATGTTTCCAACCAGAAAGTTCACAAGGTCTGCATAGCATGGAGTGGAGTTTCTTGAAGTGGTAACAAATAGTTGCTCGTCTGGGAATGGGTCATTAATGGGGGGATTTTGTAATTTTTCTTCCAATTCCAATCTTGAGAGGTGATCTTCCATAAGATTTTTTGTCCCTTTCTTGTCTTTAATCTCCAAGTCAAATTCTTGGAGTAGAAGCAACCACTGGATGAGTCTTGGCTTTGCATCCTTCTTGGCCATAAGGTATTTGATTGCAGAATGATCCATAATGCAATTATCTTATTGCCAATAAGGTATGATCTGAACTTATCAAAGGAAAAGGCAATTTCAAGTAACTCTTTCTCTATTGTAGCATAGTTGAGCTGAGCTTCATAGAGAGTCCTACTAGCATAATAGATGGTGTGAAATACCTTGTTCCTTCGCTATCCTAGGACTACTCCCACAACATAGTCACTTGAATCACACATAGTTCAAATGGTTTATCCCACTCTGGTGCAATTATAATTGGAGTTGAAATAAGCCTTTCTTTAAGAGTGTTAAATGCTTTCATACACTCTTCATTGAAATAGAATGACGTAGCTTGCACAAGCAAATTAGAGAGTGGCTTTAAGATTTTTGAGAAGTCCTTCATGAACCTTCTGTAGAATCCTATGTGTTCAAGGAAACTCCAAATTCCATTAGCAGAGGTCAGTAGTGGGAACTTTTCTATTGTCTTCACTTTGGCTCTGTCAACTTCAATTCCCATACATGAAATTTGATGTCCAAGAATAATGCCTTCCCTCACCATGAAGTGACATTTTTCCCAGTTTAGCACCAAGTTGATTTCTTCACATCTCTTTAAACTCAACTCTAAGTTTTGAAGGCAATGATCGAAGGATTTTTTGAATATAGAGAAATCATCCATGAAGACTTCAATGATTTTCTCCACCATATCAGACAATATTGCCATCATACATCTCTGAAAAGTGGTTGGTGCATTGCATAGACTAAAAAGCATTATTTTAAAGGCGAAGATACCATATGGACATGTGAATGTGGTCTTCTCTTAGTCTTCTGGAGCAATGGCAATTTGATTGTATCTATAATAGCCATCTAGAAAGCAATAATAATCAAAACCTACTAGATGATCCAATATTTGATCAATGAATGGCAACAGGAAGTGATCCTTTCTTGTGGCTATATTTAACTTTCTATAATCAATACAAATTCTCCAGCTAATAACAGTTTTCAATGGGATAAGTTCATTATTTTCATTTCTTACTATAGTCATTCCTCCTTTCTTTGGGACTACTTGTATAGGACTGACCCATGAACTGTCAGAGATGGGATAGATGACACCAGCATCGAGCCATTTGAGCACTTCTTTGTGAACCACCTCTTTCATTGTTGGATTCAATCTCCTTTGGGCTTCCACTGATGGCTTACTATTGTCCTCCATCAATATACGATACATGCATAAAGCTAGAATGATTCCTTTCAAATCTGATATAGAGCACCCAATAGTTGATTTATACTTTCTGAGAACTTGCAGTAACTTCTCTTCTTCATCTCCAAAGAGGGTGGAAGATGTGATCACTGGTAATGAAGTGGATTCTCCAAGGAAGACATAGAGTAAATGGTCTGACAATTGTTTTAGCTAAAGAGATGGTGGCTTCTCAATTGAAGGAGTAGATGGAGGAAGAATTTATCCCAACACTTCAAAATATTTTTGGTTATTTGGACCAAAAGAGTACAACCACTATACCATTTTTGCAATATCTACCTCTTTAAGATCAAATGAAGAAGGATGAGTTAAGCTGGTTTCCAACGGGTCTTTCGAACTTGCCGAGTGCTAAGATACTAAGGTATACAATGAATCTATACGAAAGCAGTTATCACTTGCTACTAGGTATTTAATTGCATTGAACACCTTAAATATCACTTCTTCATCTTGAACACAAAGCTTTAATTCACCTTTTTGGACATCGATCAGAGTTGTTCAGGTAGCCAAGAATGATCTCCCTAAAATGATAGGAACATCCTTGTCTTCGTCCATGTCAAGCACCACAAAGTTTGCTAGGAATATAAACTTGTCAGTCTTGACAAGTATGTCTTCAACGATACCTCTTGGGTGCTTGATGGATCTGTCTGCCAACTAAAGAGAGATAGTTGTAGGTCTTGCTTCACCTAGCCCCAATTTTTTGTAAATTGATAGAGGCATAAGGTTAATGTTGGCTCCCAAGTCACACAATGCTCTTTCAAAAATAGAATTCCCAATGACACAGGGAATATTGAAGCTTCCTAGATCTCTGAGTTTTGAAGGTAGTTTCCTTTGAATGATTGCACTACATTCTTCTGTGAGAGCAACATACTTTTGTGAGAGCAACATACTCTTCTAGCTTCCTCTTGTTTGAAAGTATGTCTTTCATGAACTTCACATAACTCAGCATTTGGGCTAGTGCATCCGCAAAATGGTATATTGATGTGAAGCTTTCCGAAGACATCCATGAACTTAACAAACTACTTGTCCAGTTTACTTTTCTTTAATTGCTAAGGAAAAGGTATTGAGGAAGATGGTTGCTGAGGAGGTAGTGGTTGTGGCTTAGGAATGACTTCCACTTGGTCTTGACCCTCCGACTTACTCTTCTCATTACTCTCTGGGAGTTTTATTTCTTTCCCACTTCACAATGTACTTGCTTGACATTGCTCTCATGGGTTAACTTCAGTGATACTAGGCAGATTGCCTTACTGATGATTGTTGAGTAGATTGGCTATCTGAGCCAGTTGAGTTTCAAGATTACAAATCTGTGCAGGTTGATTATGTAGACTGGCTCTTGTATCTTCCATGTACTTGTTTGTATTATTGGCCAACTGAGCTATTGTAGTCTCCCAGTCTACCTTCTTTTCTTGCTTTTGCTGTTGAATTCCCTGTTGTTGAAATCCTTGTTGCGAAAATCCTTGCTAAGGAAATCCTTGCTGTGTCTTTCCCATATTCTGTTGATTTCTCCAGGCAAAGTTTGGATGGTTTCTCCACCCTAGGTTATATGTATTGGAATATGGGTTATTTTGTTACTTGTTGAAATTACCAACAAAGTGTGTTTGTTCTAGTTCAGGCTATGCAAAAGGATTGCCTGTTTGGAATTCTTCACTGGGATGATTGCCTTGACATAAATCACAGCATATTGATGAAGACTGAATGGCATTAACTCCCATCTGATTCTTTTACAATTATTTTGTAAGTATAGCAACTTGAGCAATTAGAGTGGAAATAGGATCAACCTCATAAACACCTACTCGCTTCTTTGACATAGCTCTACCAGTTGGCCATTGAAAATTATGTGTGGCTATTTCTTCCAGCAAGACATATGCATCTTCATCTGATTTCTTCATAAGTGTTCCTCTAGCTAATGAATCTATCATGGTTCTGGTGGTGTCAAGCATTCAATTATAGAATTTTTGGACTTGCAACCACTTAGGTATCCCATGATGTGGACACTTCCACAGTAGGTCCTTGTATCTCTCCCAAGCTTCATAGAGAGTTTCACCATCATGCTGATTGTCCATTTGCATTCTTGTTGTTTTCACTCAGGGAAAGAATTTGGCAAGAACTTTTTGAGCCAAAACATCCCAATTGCTGAAAAAATTTATAGGTAAAGAATTTAGCCAAGTTTTTGCCTTATCCTTCAATGAAAAAGGAAATAATCAAAGCTGAATAGCATCATTTGATACTGCATTGTATTTAATAGTGTCGCAAACTTCCAAAAAATTGGTAATATGCACATTCGAATCTTCAATAGGCAACCCATAGAATTGGACTCCTTAAAGCATCTGTAAAGTCACTGATTTTATTTCAAAATTAGTAGCAGCATTGGTTGGCATCCTGATTATTGGTTAAATGTTTGTTGCTGATGGTAATTGATAATCTTGCATTGGCATGTAAGCAAGATTCTGAGAAACCTGGTTCACTTCTCTCAGATCAGTCATATTCTTATGCAGTTGATTAACAACCTCTCTTTTTTCTCTTCTAATTCTTTGAAGAGTGTGTTCTATCTCATAATCAGAAGAGAACAGATTAGTGCTTTTAGATCTTTGCATATACTTATGAAGAACCCTAAGAAGAAAATAAGATATCCAATGAGTAACCAAAGAATGAAAAAAAAATTCAAAGCAAAACTAAAGTCATTTATTTTGATATTAGCACAACATTAATCCCCAACAACGACACCAAAAACTTGTTATGGATTTTCCTTATACCCAAGTGCACGTGTCATGAACAAGTAATAAATAGTGAGTGAGATTTCATTCCCATAGAGATTAAGTTCACCAAATATCAAATTACTCTAACTTTTGATTGCGCTTGAAGGAATGAATCCTGATGAGTGAATGGGAGGATGTAAATAGAAAAGATATAAATTAATGGCCTTTGCAATGATGTGCATTCTGGAGATGATAAAAATGACAATGATTTAAAACATCTAGGGATGTATGATTGCACTGGATATATCATATTCAGTTCCATTAGTTTTAACACTCAATGTTTGTTCTTATATTGACAACAAGTTTCTTTTGATTAATTATTATTCATTCTCAAGTCATAGAAACCTATCTCAATTGGCTAATTTCCTACATTTTTGTGAAAATCCCAACTAATTAAGATGAATTAAGATCAAGAATTCATAATGTTGCATAAATTTCATGGATATCTCTATCATCATGACAATCTTATGGTGCTTAATCATGGTTAAATTTGATTATCATTTCTCAGCCTCAAATTGAATCACAAATCATTAAAAAAAAGGGCTAGCATTCTTTCACAAGCATCAAAATAAGATTAAACACTAAACATCAATAATGAACAACCAAAGAAATGCATTAAACATAATAAAACTAAATACTCATTATCCGGCTACATCGCTCCCCTAGATTAATGTATTTAGCTCATGATATAATCAATAAAAATCATATACATTATCTTAAACATGATTAAACAACAAAAATGAATGATAAAGAACAAGAAAAGATCAATAGAAACTCTTCTCTAAGCAACTACTTCTTCTTTCTCCTTGGACAACTTTCCTTCAATGCAAGAGATATCTCCTCCCTAAATCACATGTACCTGCCTCTCTTCACTCTTTTTTGTTGCTAACCCTTGCCAAAAATGTCCCAACTTTATCTCTAGGGTGACCCCATATTAATGTTTATAGTTTCCCAATTAAAAACTCAATTTTCACAACATTTTCAACAATTTTCAGAAATTTCGGATCTTGCCTCTCAAGCCAGTGTCGCAACATTGAAAATTGCCATGAAATCTTATGTCACGACATAGCCAATCGGTGTCGCGACATTGAGTTTGCTGCCACTTTAATGTCGCGACACACTTAGTCTCAACATAGTTGTTCTTCATTCATTATACATGTTCTTCTTGACCAATGTCGCGACACACTTTGTTTGTGTCACGACATTGAGTCTTCTTCTTGCCTTTTCACGTTGATTTTCTCATTTTCTCTACTTCTTTGCTCTCCTTTGCCTACAAACACATAACACTCATAAATTTATCAAATTAATAGAACTAGCTCATAATATACTAAGTGAATAATATTCACTTATCACATATGCAAAGCATGTGAAAAATCACCATTCAACTTTTTCTTTCAATCATCCAAACCCTTTGAGCTTGAAAAACCATGCTTGACCTATTAAGAAAAATATTTGATGCACATGGTTACTAGAGAGGTATAAGAGAGCAAAAGAAAATAAGTTTAAGGGTATTAAAGAGAGAGAGAGAGAGAGAGAGACAAAAGAAAGAAAAATGACAAAAGAAAAGGAATTAGTAAGGATTTATCCTTCAACTAAGGGTTCACATCCCAATGAACTTAAAAGAAAATAAGTTTAAGGGTGTGGTTGTAATATAGCGCATATATATAAAGAAAAAAAGTGAAATAAAAAAATAAAAAAATGTTAAGAGAGTAACATTCATATGCATTCATTTATGATGTCTTACTTTGTGAAGCCATTATCCCTTTTTTGTTAGCCGAACCTAATGCCCCTTTAAAGGCTTAACAAAGACCTATTGATCCAAGTGGATAGAGTTATCTACATTAGTGGAGAGGGATTATGAAAAGCAAGCTTATAGGGTGTTGTATGGAAGTCATTAGAATCACTAGTTTACATATTATTAACTAAAAAAAGCATGTATGTGGCATGACATTGACAAATTACACGCACATATTCTCGTTTCTTGAAGTGCTTGATGAAGCTTGAGTTCATGAAATTACTCGACTAGTGTCTTGAATGATTTCTGAGGTATGTGTACATATGTGATCCATTTGCCATATTTATGATTGTTTGAGAGAGATTATCCAGGATGTTTCACGAGTTTATAGTCGCTATTTTGCTTGAGGACAATCAAAAGTTAAGTTTGGGGGTATTTGATAAGTAAATTTTATTCACTTACATTAGGTATCTTAAGTTTTATATTTGATTAGTTTTGAGGTTTTTCTGTCAATCTTATGTTTTTATGTTAATTATTGGTTAAGTTTATTTCATGAAAGTTGAAGAAAAGAAAAAGACACAAAGGATAAAAGAAAGTTCAAAAAATAGAGTTGAAAGAAAGGTGATAACACTATAGTAGATGCTTGAAATACTATTGGATGCTTAGGTGCCCAAGTTGGGCAACTAAGTGCCCATGTTGCTAGAAAAGGGACATTTTGGATAGATTGTTGGCCACCTAAGTGCCTAGATGTGCGAAAGTGTTGTATTTTAGAAGTTTTTGTATCTTACGTACAAAGCTATGGTTCTACCCTAATTTGGGTTATTATAAAGGGGACTATCTACAAAACAAGAGGAAAGAGAGATGTCTTTTGGGAAGGAGAGATTTTTGATAAGAATTCACAACGTTTAGAGGAAGACTGCTTTGGATTCATTCTCACATCCATTCTCTTTTTTTTTTCTTTTTATCAATCATGATTAAGACATTGTTAATGATTTATTTTAGTTCTATTATGAGCTAAACTTTTGTCTAGGGCAATGATGTAACTGGATTATGAATATTTAGTTTAATTCAATTTTATATTTATTCATTATCTATGTTGAGTGTTTAATCTAAGTTTAATGCTTATGAAAGTGTGCACGCCCTTTTTGCTACTAATGATAAAAAGGTAAAGTAAAGTTTAGAAAATGATAAATAATAAAAATAAATAAATTTATAACAATGTAAAGACTTTAAAACATATAATAGAAAAGTTATAAATGAAGTTAAATGTAAAGGTTATGTTCACCTTTATGATAGATTAGAAATTTATCAAGTGAAAAGAAATATGTTTAAATTAGCTAAATTAAGAGAAAGAAAGGATGAAGACTCAACTTATGTTAAATGCATTAGAAGTGAAGATGAAAGAGTCTTGATAAAGGATGATGAAATTAAGAAAAGATGAAAGAAATATTCTTATTGTTTATAATATGGTAGCTCAAGAGGGGTTGAATTGAACTTTTAAAAAGCTTCGACCAAATAAAAGATCTTTATGCAAATGGAATATAAAAAGATAGAACAACACAAAAGATAGTTTATTTTATAGTGGTTCAACCCAAGGAGTAAGACCTACTCCACTTCTCTGAGTCAATCTCTCTTACTGGTTCCACTAACTTGTGTTTAAACAAACATAAGTTAGTTTTTTAGAGCTCACCAACAAACTCTTAGACTTACGGCTAGTCTTTCCTAGTGGCTACAATCAATACATAAAATTGTAAGCCCCTTGCTTGCTGAAAATGAAAACAGTAAATAAGATGTACAACTATAATGCTTGTTACTTAGGCAAATTGTTGTTGGACTCAAAATATAGGGTGTATGGCAAAGCTGGAATCCAAATTGTGTAGGAAAAACAAACTAATTGTACAAATGTAGAAAATAAAATGCAATAGAAACACACAAGCACATAATAATAAAGACAAAAGGATTATAATAGTTTGGCCCCCCTTGTCACCTACTCTACTCTTCGAGGTTTCGCCAACCTTGGGTTCTACTATACCCTATGGAATCATGCTTAGTTTCCCAAGCTAACCAAGAACTCATACATTTGTTTTACCAAGCTCACCAAAAACCCACACTATTGGTTTTCCTTGAGCTCACCAATAGCTCTTTACAAGGATGGTTTTCCTAAGAGCTCACCACCAACTCATACAATTTGGTTACTCAAGAGCTAACTAGTAACTCCCCAATCTTGGTTTCCCACTAAGCTAACCAACAACTCTCCCAATCAATGTGTACAAAGAAATGCCTCTAATCTAGGCTAATGTGTACACAAGGTTAAAGCACAAATACAAATGATAAAATAATAAGCGATTTATAGTGAATTTGAACTCTCTTGAAGTAGCATTGATGTGGCCTTGAAACTCTTTGATCTTTGATAGCTTGTTAGAGTGAATGCACTTTGAAACTTGAAAGGGTTTCTTGTATTTGATTTGACTTTGGCACTTTGAACCCTCAAGCATCTATTTCTCTTCAATGAATCTTCTATTTATAAATTTAGAAGACCCTTGGAACAATTTGGAAGAAGACTGTTTGAATAAAGAAGTTGCAACATTCAATTTTTTGACCATTGGGGTACAACAGATGATACCACAAGTGGCTGGGCCATTCGACTAAGCACCAGGCGATATGGCAGGCAGTATGTCCAAGTGGTTGTGGTCAGATTTCTAGAAAACCCTCGAACCATCCTTAATGTCTGTCTGAAGGCAATATTGTAGGCAACAAGCCAAGCACCTGTGTGCCAGGTGATAGGCACACGCGGTATAGAGCTTGCTAGGTGGTATGCTCCGTTGCTTCGAACATAACTTTGGACTTGGCTTTTATGTTTAGAATTGGTGGGCGATACCTGCAGCGGCTGCGCTAAGTGGTGGCGGTCCTATACTTGACATTTTACACTTTTGTAATGCCTCGCCCTAAGCCTATATATTTTCACATTACCCTATAATTTCTCTATTATTAAGGAAACATATTTTGCCTAAAATCTGGCAGTCTCCCCTAAAATATCAATATTTATACCTATGCATACATTAATATATATAATGAAAATTTTTTAGGGCTATAAAGAAATACTAACCTTCAGAAAACACACTCTTACAACTACTCATTCACCCACAGCCGCATGCCTAAGATCGAAACTGATCATGATACCAATCTATCTTCCTGGAAAATACAATTCTAATCATAATAATATAGTTAAATCACTATGACATGTCATACGATTGATTATACATCATATGAAATCTTTTGAATATAATTATACAATTACACAACCAAATTATATTTACAAATCATTAAACCATAAGGAAAATGCCTTCAGATCTTGTCTTTTAGTCCCAACCCACAGTTAGGATTCTTTACCTGACCCGCAAGCTAAAAATTAAAATAAGGGTAAGTCTAAACAAACTCTACAAGTAGACTGTATAACAAAACAATAATCAACAACAAAGATTCGTCAAGTATCCCCAATCACATTCCATTCGAATAGTATTCCATTTGACATATATCAAGCCTATGCCATCCAGGCCTATTCATAGCATACCATCTCAAAATCTCAACATGTTATGTCAAATCTCATCTCATAGTAGGAGAATACATAATCAAATCTACATTTCACATAATCTTATCAAATCACATGTTTTGGGATACTCACTTATCCCCCATCCTCACATATAGGCCTATATAAACATACACTAATATGGCTCAAATCTATGGGATATCATTATCCATTTTATTCAAACATCCATACACAAGAATAACAAAGGATTACATAACAAGATGGGATACTCTCTATCCTTTTACATCCAAGTCATCACACAAAGAGTTTCAATAGGCATGCACTCATACATATATAAACCACATCACTGGATATTCATTATCTCTTATCACCTCATACATTCATAATAACCATAGAATAGCCCACTCATATAAGTTCACAACCTTGGGGATTCAAACAAGTCCCTATACACATATATAATCATATTACAACATAATAAATCCTAGGATATTCATAATCCTAAACATTTCACATGATTACACATACTTCACAAACACAAGAGATTATGGTATAACCATTATTCTCATTCATTTATAAATGTGAAAAGCAAGACATGGGATAATCATCATGTAACACCTGTGGTATTTGAAATGTGAAAATAGGTACAGTATACTCTATGAATTTGATAAATGCCACTATTTTGGGCTATATAAAGTTAATGAGTAGAAATAAACTAAAATAGTGAACGAGCAAAAGCATCTTTATGATCAATATGAATGACCTAAAATAATCATCATATGTATTGTAGTGTGTATAGAATATTAGATTGAGCATTGAATGTAATTTGAAATTAAAATGACATATGGAGTCATTTATAGAAAAAAATTTTGGTAAAAATAACTAAATAGGTAATTTTTGGTAATTTACCTTAAATGAGATAGTGAATAGTATGAACATATCCCATTTCATGCATATAATATGTGAAAGATGATAGTTAGATGTTTAAAGTATTCTATGTGAAATGGGGCTATTGATGATTTTGTTTAAGTACAAATTCAGAAATTGAATAGCTTATTGAAATGAACAAGTTATTATTTGGATTTAGGAGAGAAATTATTTCTTGAATGAGCACTTTAGGATGATTATGCATGAAATTAATAGTAAATGTAATGATTAAAAGTCTAATAATAAAACATTAGAAAAAAAGTGAAAATTTTGGAAGAAAACTAAAGGAGCATAAGTGTGTATTATAAAAATACTGAATTTGAAAAATGGATCATGGTGATTGAATTTTGACATAGATAATGGACTATTCAGAAAATATGTTCAGCATGGAAGTTGTAGATCTTGAAATTATCTATCAAATGGAAGAAAAATTACTTGATTCTGATATCATAGTAAAATATTATGACTAATATACCAAAATTATTCCAAATGACTAAAAAATAACAAGATGAAAAAGATGGGTAAACTTTATAAAACTTTTTGATGTGTTTGTGAGATGATTTGGAACAATTTGTCGACATCAAAATTGTATCCCTTGAAGTTATCTTTCCAATGCCTCAAAACTCAGGTCATTTGGACATCGTATGTGAAAGTTATGATAAAATTTCTATCACTATGTCAGACATAAAGAGCCTGCCACGGCAAGGCTTTTCTCTACAGCGGCAAGGCTCCAAAAAATAAATTTTTGGGCATCCAGCGAGAGCTTGCCATGGCAATGCTTTACCTTGCTACATCAAGATTAATTTTTTACCATGACAAGGTCCTTTTCTACTATGATAAGGCCCCAGAATTTCACATTTTTGGTTGTCTAACAAAACCTTACTACTACAAGACTTTCCCCTACAGCGGCAACAGTCCATTGATACGCTGGAGCACTGAAAAAATTCAACTTTTTAAGCCCCAACCCATTCCATTCCATTTTCTCTCTTAATGCCATTATTCCTTCCCCAACTCTGTTATACCTCATTTGTCACCGTTTTTGCAAGAAAACATGGGGATTAAGGTGGTTAATCAAGCTAGCATGCCTCTTGGCTTAGATTTTTGGAATTTGGACAGTGGGAAATGGAAGAAGATCCGGATTTTGGTGATTGGAGTTAGTTGTTTGGAGTGTTAGGCATGGATCCTTGTCCGTAGATGAAAGCCATGCTTGAAATTGGTAGTAAGCTATCTGATCTCATCCAAAAACTTGATATTTGTAAACTAGGGTTTTATACAATTTTCTAAAAAGTGATTTTTAAAAGAAAATGGTATGAGTAATTATGGGAAAAATGAGTATTGAGTTAATTACCATAAATTGGGAGTGAATTGGGTTTGGAAAATTATAAATTTTAGCTTGTTAGGGTTCTATGAATAGTAACATTTGGAGAATTTTATGAATTATGTGAAATTAACATGGGGAAATTGATTAATATGACAATTTTGATGTTTTGGGATTTATATAGGATGATTTGAGCTTGTGAAATGTATGTTCAATTATGACCTAGTTTGGATTAACTAGGGAAATTTTGTATGGGCTATGTAAGCCATAAATTAGTTGGATTAAAGACTTAATTGAGTTGTTTTAATAGAATTTAAGTATTGATCATGTCATATACCAAATAAATATGTCTACGGCATGTTAATGGACTGACCATAGTATCTAGAAATTATACTTTGTGAATTAGGCAAAGTTTCCTTTGTAAATAGATAGCTTATTTGTATGTATAGGGCCAATTGATATAGTTGGGAAGTAGTGGAGCTTGTGGCATTATGGAGAATAAATCGTCAGCCAGGTAAGTAGGCCCCCTTTTTGATTGAATATATGAATGAAGGGGGTTATGTAATAACCCATTTGTTGGTATATGGGCATATGTGTTTTGGATGGGGATAGTGGATATCCTATATTTTTTAAGTTTGATTTCTGTTTGATTTATATGCTTATATGAATGTAGGGATAGCAAGTATCCCTTGGATAAAAAGAAATATATTTTGTCTATGATATGACTTTGTGTTTATTTGGGATAGGAATTATCCCATGTTTTAAGGTTTTTATTCTTGTGTATGGATGTTTTAGAATATATGAGAGTGTATATTGTGATGTATACACTATATTGATTATTAACTAAATGAAATATTATGAATATTGTTTTGTTTTGTATGGGGACATGAGCTAGAACCCATGATGGGTATAGTTGGATTAAACGATATGAAATGATGTATGTATTGCATTCTTTTGATGAATATGATTGTTCATGTTCAAGATTATGTTATGTTTTGGATTATTGAATATTTTTGTTATACTTGCTTACTTACTAAGTTACCCAGACTCACACCTTCTTATTTAATTTTTTAGCTAATAGGACAGGTAAAGAATTCCACCTGTGGGTTGGAACTGAGGAGCAAGTTTTGAAGAAGTATTCTTATTATATGATGAATTAGGATTGGAATCCCATAATGTTCATGTATAATTGTATTTAATTCTAATATTGTATTTAGAAGGTTTTCATTGATGTATAATATAGTGTATTGGCATGTCAGAGTAATTTGATATTGTATTGAAATTGTATTTGTATACTTTGTGTGAGTGCCATCATGATCCACTCAGATATTGGGTTGTGGGATAGTGGATGTTTGTATTTTGAATCTGTATTATTGTTTTATTTATGTGATATATAATTGTATAGGTTAGATCTTAATATTTTAGGTTAGACTCTGTCGAATTTCGAGCAGAGCACACCACCCTAAAAGTGGGCAAATCTTAATGAAATACAATGCAACATGATAAGTCGCACCTTGAAAGGCGGGGCATAACACGCCACCCCAACATTCCATACATCCACATACCCACTCATCATAATAGTAAGCCATGGGATAGCTACTATTCCCATCGAATCACGCAGTGATACAAGGAAAACCTACTTACCTATAAGATGAGCTATTCTATAAGTTCTTAAGCTCCATATCTCATTTCCCAATGCATGATCAAAGGTCCTACACATAACATACACAATTCTAATATCATAACATGATCATAAATGCCACCTCAGTATTATACATAACATAATTCAATATCAGATCTAGTATTAATCATGCCTTTAATATACTGAGTTATTGTATTATTCATAGCTAACTATAGGCTACCATCAATTTAATCAATCCCATACAGTTCTCATTAAACCATTTCATTAGAAGACTTAGAAGCATCACCCATCTATAGGTTTCTCATCAACATGGGTTAGGGACTTCACTACCAACTACACAACATCAGCCCATGATATAATCCACATGAATTTTACTTTAATAACCTACTAATCATGCTCTAATCTAATCATATCAAGCATAATCCCATTTTTACACCATTCACCCTATCATTGGTTCATAGCCATAGAAAATGGATAATCCCAACTTACCAAGTCTAAATCATGCCAAATACATTAAAATTATCCAATTAACAATTTCCTCTATCAATTTACATGAATTTATTACAAATTCACCCCTAGGGTTAGTGTTCGCAGATAGGGGTTATATAAAAATCTCAGTTTTCCAAATTTAATTCATGCCTAAACATTATGCATCATGTATTAATCAATTTTCCCCAACAAATTAACATACAAATTATGTAAAATCCTCAATTTTCACTATTCATGAAATAGGGTATAAATCCTAATAAGCAAAAATATGAAATTTAATGGAAAAGGAAGGCACTTACCATGATTTCCAAACTTGACATCCATTTTTCACTCATTTCCTATTTTAAATCTTCACAAATTGGCCATGGGTCATGTCCAAGAGGGTTTCCAACCACGGAAGCACACCCAAACAGCGAGAAAGTGGGAGTTTGATTTGCAAACTCATGATTTTTCATAAAAATATAGAAATTTTCCAAGCTAAACCATATGAAAAATGGACTTGGAATGGTGGGTTTTAGTGTAGGGACGAGCAGGGAATGGAAGGGGAAAAAGTGAGAAGAAAAGGGGTTAAACCACATCTAAAAATTATGACTTTCCCATGCTCTAGCACACCATTCCAGTGACAACGCCTAACAATTTACCTATCAGACATAGCTAAAGTCATTCAAGCATAATTTTCACATATAATGTCCAATTAACATGATTCTTAAGGCATTAAAAATGTACATCAAGGGCTACAACTTTCGTGTTAACCAATTGCTCTAAATAAGTCTCCATATACGTCAAATATTTATATAAAGTGACCTACTTCAGTAATTTTGGTACTTTTTTACCCATATAAAACAATTTTGGTGCATTGATCATAATTTCCTCATATGATATATAAATCATATGATTTCTAATTCATTAGAAATATAATTTCAATATATATAACTTTTATGTTGAACGTTATTTCTAAATAATCCATTATTTAGGTCAAAAATTAGACACAAGTGACCCCTTTTTCAAATTCAGCATTTTCTTAATATATACTTATGCCCTTTTTGGTTTTTCTGCTTTTCTCCTTTATTTAATTTCATTCTTCTCCACCCATTTTCACATGATTTTTCCACATAAAAACACAATAAATCACTTGCATAATTAGAAATAACGTGATGTAATTATTTAAACATATGCACATTAATTTTCATCATAAATTAATTATCATGTCACAAAGTTTTCCAAACTTCTCATGCATTTTAACCATAAATTTTTCATATATTATAACACAAACATGTGCATAAATCTCCTCTAATTATCATAATTTAAATCATGTAATAATACATATAATCAACATAAGTGCATTGAATTTCCATGAAATGCATACACATTGGAACCATTCCATTTCACCACTTTTTCTCACATTTTTCAATGATAATTCCACATAATTTAGGACATAAAACAAAATAAATTCCTTACATAATTAAAGATAATATCATGAAATAAATTGAACATACATACATTAATTACATAGAATTTCCTGCATCTTGTCATGCACAATTTCATCCCAAATTCTAGTAAATTCTCATGCACACAACTCAAATTTCAATTTACTACATACATAAGGCTCAAATCACAGCTTTTCCAACAATAATCCTTAATTTAACACCCCCAGGTGTTATAAACCACCCTCCATACAAAAAGTTTCATCCTCAAAACTTTAAGTATCAATTGATTAATGTCAATTTCTCAAATTTGCAATTCAATTCACTTGGACTATTTCACATCTTGTAGATCCATATACACATGATACATAACAGTGTACAACAAGGACAATGCCAAATCAATATAGTGCTCATAATACCTATTGTCCCACAATCTAGGCTATACAGTCTAAATATTGGAATTATAATTCAACTTGTGATAATCTCGTGCTAACTGTATCCCATTTAGGCCATCTAGGCCACCACGCTAATCGGGCATTTCAATACCAGGCCATCTAGGCCTCCACCCTAGATGGGTGTCATGTCAAACCATTCAAGTCTCCACATCATAACTGAGCTATCCAAGCTACACAAGTCAGCCCCAAGCCAATCTAAGTCATCACCCTATATGGATGTTAGGTCATACTAGGCTATCCAGACATCATATCAGGCTATCCAGATATCTTAGCTAAGCCTCAAGCTAATCCAAGTCATCACCTTATACGGATGTCAAGTCATATTGGGCTATGTAGGCATCTCAGCCAAGCCCCAATCCAATCAAGGCCTTTGTGTTGTCAAGGCATATCACTATCTAGGCCTATACGCTGGCAAGGCACATCAATATCCAGGCCTATGTGTTGGCAAGGTGCATCTCCCAATCATATGAGTCATCCATCAAGACATCCTCCAATCCGAGCCCTTCAAGCCACCCTAGTAGCCATCACCCTAGTAGTCGTCACCCTAAGGGTGTCGATTGTTGGATCTTTAGCCAAGGCTGGACATAAGCAATTGTACCCGGCTGCAAAGTAGACACAAGCAATCATTCTTTATTAAGGTGCTTCATATCACCTATGATATTATAGCAATAGATAGCCCATGCATACAAATAAACATTCAATTCATTACCTTCCATTAGCCAAGTAGCTCAATGAAACATAACAGAATTTAATGTCAATCAAACGTGGGAATACACAAGTTCATCAATCCCATTATCAATCAAAGCATTTCAATTCAACTATAGTGAAACCCAATGTCAATCAACATAATCATGGCACACATGTCAATTTATTCAAATCAACATGCTCATAAGAAAATTTATTCAATCATACCTAACCGTACTATCTTTCTATATCACAACCAAAAATTCATCAAGGAAACCTCAAGTTCCAGACATACCATTCATTACAGAACTCTTTCAATTATGAGTTAAATACATAATTCAACAAAAAAATACATTGGGGGTTATTTAACCAGATACATATCTGGGAATTATGCCATATCTAATCAAAGAAATCAAGTAACCAATAAGGTTGACACAACCATCTTGACTTAAGGAATCCACTGATTCCATCACAACCCACTGAAGCTAACATAACTACATTTAATTTCTGACATCCATTCATGAAACTTCATAGTTTCTACGTTAGGCGTGCATATGGGCACCACCACACTTCCATTGCATTACTCTGATCATAACAAACATCTACCATCAAATATGTAGTAATTCATTTCAAGCATACTTACGCTATCATAGTACTAGCCTATTCATTTTATAGCATATCATCCATACATTCTTATATCAATTCACAATTATTATTTATGTGTGCTTTTTTTCCTTTCTCAAGACATTAGGCTTTTGGAATCTTTAGGCTATAGTTCTCCCATATCCCAATGGGTTCTTAAACTTATACTCGCATGTCATTTCTGCTTCCTTCCAATAACCATTGCCATCATGATTTAAGAATAATACTCTTGGTATCAGATA
The DNA here is from genome assembly GCA_036873735.1 of Pouteria campechiana. Lineage (NCBI taxonomy): Eukaryota > Viridiplantae > Streptophyta > Magnoliopsida > Ericales > Sapotaceae > Pouteria > Pouteria campechiana. The sequence continues at coordinate 25,665 of JAYJMB010044320.1, forward strand.
ACCACTTGGCTCTGATACCATTCTATAATGCCCCACCCTAAAGCCTATGCATTTTCACATTACCCTGTAATTTTTCTATTATTAAGGAAAATATTCTGTCCAAAATCAAGCAAAGTCTCCCCCAAAATATAAAGATCGATACCTGTGCATACATTAATATATGAAATTAAAAGTTTTAATGGCTATAAAGAAATGCTAACCTTCATAAAACATACACTTATAGCTGCCCATTCACCCACAGTTGCATGCCTAAGATTGGAACCAATCATGATGGCAATCTATCTTCCTAGAAAATACAATTTCAATCACATTATATAGTTAGTTCACTATGACATGCCATACAATTGATTATACATCATATGAAATTTTTTGAATATAATTATACAAGCACACAATGAAAGTATATTTCCAAATCATTATACCACAAGGAAAATGTCTTCAGATCTTGCCTTTCAATCCTAACCCAAAGTTGGGATTCTTTACCTGACCTTCTGGCTAAAAATTAAAATAAGGGTGACTCTAAATAGACTCTGTAAGTAGACTGCATAACAAAACAATAATCAACAATAGAGATTCATCAGGCATCCCTATGCACATTCCATACAAATAACATTCTATTAGACATATATCAAGCATATGTCGTACCATCTCAAAATCTTAACATGTTATGTCAAATCTCATCACGTTAGTAGGAGAATACATAATCAAATATACATTTCAAATAAGCTCATCAAATCACATGTTTAGGGATATTCACTCATCCCATCCTCACATACAGGTCTGCTACATACAAACCATTGCAGCTCAAATCCATGGGATATCTTTATCTCTTTCATTTAGACATCCATACACAAGAATAACAAGGGGTTACATAATAAGATGAGATACTCTCTATCCCTTTACATCCAAGTCCTCACACAAAGGGTTTCAACAGGCCTGCACTCATACATATATAAACCACATCACCGGATATTCATTATCTCTTATCACCTCATACATTCATAATAAATCCTAGGATATTAACAATCCTAAGCATTTCACTTGATTACACATACTTCACAAACATAACCGAATATGGGATAACCATTATTACCATTCATTTATACATTTCACAAGCAACACATGGGATAATCACCATCCCAACATTCCATAAATCCACATACCCACTCATCATAATAGTAAGATATTGGATAGATACGATTCTCATCCAATCATATAGTCACATTAGGACAACCTACTTACCTATAAGATGAGCCATTCTTTAACTTCTTAAGCTCCATATCTCATTTCCCAATCCATGATCAAAGGTCCTACACATAACATCCACAATTCTAATATCGTAACATGATCATGCATGCCACCTCAGTATTATACATAACATAATTCAATATCAAATCAAGTATTAATCATGCCTTCAATACATTGAGTTATTGTATTATTCATAGCCAAATACAATCTACCATCAATTTAATCAATCCCATATGGTACACATTAAAATATTTCATTAGATAACTTAGAAGCATCACCCATCTATAGGTTTCTCTTCAACATGGGTTCAAGACTTCACTCCCAACGACACACCATGAGACCATTGTCAGTATTATTATATATGATTTTGATGATAATAAAACTAATATTAAGATGAAATAATAGAAGTGCTTAAACTGTTAACAATACATATTAATTGACATTTTATGATATGCTTGAAACATATACACAGTCTTGAATGTTTAATTATGCAAGTATACATCTTTTACTTCATGATGTGCTTAGATATCATTCTTTAGAGTGTTAATTTATTGAATCATATTTAGCACTATACTCTATTGAGTTTTCATATTATGTGCTTAAATAAGAAATGTTTATTATTCCAGCTCTACAATGCATGAACATCACATGAGAATATATACATTTTAATTATATGATGCTAACAACATAGGAAGTTTAAAAAACTTCTAAGTGTAGAACTGCGATTAGCAACCTCAACTATCTACTATGTTCTAAAGGAATTAAATTGCAGAAGATCACAAAAAAAGAGGAAGAAGAAAATAAGCTTCAAAGATGAGCTATAAGGAGCTTGCTTTATCAGTTAAATCCAATGAGAAAATTCCATAGACAAATGTAATGACAAAAATAATTGAAGACGAAGCCATGATCAGAGATCTTAAACTATGAACCATCTATTATCCAGAGTTTACCTGAGATAAAGTAACAAGGAGTTGAAGAAGAAAAAGGATTAAGACAAAACCCTCCACAGATCTTTGTAATTCTAAGCCAAGAGCCTTAAACTTCAAATATCATTCAAGAGCTTCATCTTCCTATCCATTCAAGGCCTGCTTCTTCAAATATATCCAGGGGAGATTTTTCATGCTAAAAGAAACTTTATCTGACCAATGAAGCTAGATGGATGGATTCATCTAAGGATAAGAATGTGTAAAGATAAAGTAGAAGCAACTTTGCATGAGCAAGGATAAACAAATTAAGAATGAAGTAAATAAGAAGTTGCAAAGACAAACTCCATTGTTGCTCAAAATATAAAGAATAAATGAGAGATTCGACTTTGTCTGCAGGATTAAATTTGTCTGTTACACTAGATAAAGTAGAAGACAAAGTGGAAGCTGCGCAGTGAGGAAAGACGAAGTTGCATAGACAAAGTAGTTTCTTGGATAAGTGAATTTCAATGCAAAGGCACATTTGGTTGCAACTTACTATAGACAAATCTATACACAAAGTGTAGAGCTTGATTCATCCATGATAAAGTAAAGCAAAATTCATTTATCACTTTAAACAAATGAATGTGGAACAAAAGAAGAATTCTACTTCGTTTGTTCGAGCAAGACAAAGCTAAGTTTGTCTGTTGATTTGTTTAAATTTGTCTATGGTGCCAGAGTTTGTCTATTACTTACAGCAACAAATAAATCACACTCATGAAGGATCGACTGATAGACAAATCTCATGGGAGAATTCATCTAAAATTTATGGCAGACAAATGCAAATAGAGAGAGGTCATGACTTGATCAAGATTAATTGATTTATGTGACTTGCATCTAAATGGCATCTGCACTCGTGCTTTCATTGTGTAGACATGATTTAGGCACCATTTTTGATAATAAGTGATGCTACAAGTTTTTCAGCTGGGTCAAATCAAAATGAGAAAAGATATTTCAACAATAGCTCAGCTTCCTTTCTGTAAGAGAACGACGTTGTAGCAGCTTAAGACAAATCAGAAGGCATGCTCCCCAATGACAGAAATCACAAAGGTCATGTACATTTGAAGCTGCTCTCATTCTTGCATCAATCCTAACTTTCTCCTCTACAAAGGTCAAGTTTCTAAAGATCTATTTAAGGAGATAAGTTGGACGATTCAAAGATGGTGAAGAAAGACATTTCAAATAAGCTTAACCTTATGCAAATCTTTCCACCCATGGCCAAGAGCTTAAACTATCATATATATCTTATAAGCTTCAATATGCATATCTTTATGGCCCTTGAGTTTATATTTTGGGAAGTTCATTCTATATTACTAGAGTAGTAAAAGATTTCATCTTCCCCTATGCTTAAATGTGTATTAGTTTTCTGATTAATCTGAAAAACCAATGAGTTTGTGGTGAGGTCAGAAAAACTATATTGTATGAGTTGTTAATGATCTCTTGAATACTATCAAGTTTGCTGGTGATCTTAGAAACTAGTGACTTTCTTGGTGAACTTGTGAAAACCAGAAAAGTGCTTGGAGCACTATATTTATGCTCCCTGGATTTGAAATTTAGAAGAGTGTTGGGAACACTTGTTAATTCCCCCTAGAGCTGAAATCTAAAAGAGTGCAATAAGCACTATTGTACTTACATTATATGGGATATAGTAGAACCCAAGACACAATGAGTATGTGCTCTTGGAAGATTGATGTAGGGAAGGGGTTCTGAACCACTATAAAAACCGTGCTGTTTGTGTCTGTTTGTTTATTTGCTTTATCCTTCATGCGCTTCACTGTTTTATTATTCATTCTATAATGCATCACAAACATGTACGAAAAGAGGGAAATGGTGCAATAGGGGTTAAGCAATGAATTTTTATATACCCAATTCACTCCTCCCCTCTTGGGTTAAGTCATACTATGGGACCCTACAAGTGGTATAAGAGCAGGTTAAATAAACAATTGTAGTGATCTGTTTAGCTTACCCAATAATGTCATCCTCCATGATCTCCAAAAGATGTACCATCTCTCCACTTCCATCTTTTCAATGGATATAATTATGCATAATAGAAGAACAGATTGGAAATATATTTTAGGCCAATAATCTTCAATTATGAAAGATCATCTACATTGGCATAAACGAGGATGAAATGAGAGCAGAGCTAAAACATGTTGAAATCTCTCTATATACTCTCTACCCCATCATTTGCAAAGATGTTTTAGCTTATAAATTAATATGAGAAATCTTAAGACAAGCCAAAGACAATTACTAAGGGGTAAAACACTTTGAACTCACACACTATTTATGTTACTATTGAGACTTACTTAAGTGCAATAAATCACGGAAAGAAGAAGAAAAAGAAAGGAGACTTGGTTTGAAGAAAAGAAGTTCAAATGAGATAAAATACCAAGTTTCTTCAAAAGAAAAATGGTTCTTAAACAATGGATGAATGGAGCAACTCTCACTAGAACCAAAAGGTAAGTGCAGGTATGGTACTTAAACTCACATGATTTAATTAAGTATCATTATCTGCATTTAAATTCTTGCTTGCATGCACATTGTTAGAAATTAGGATTTGAAATTTTATCTATAATAACTCATTTGTATATTGATAGAAATTAGAATTCACATTTAAAATTTTACTTGCGTAATTTTGCTTATTCATTCTTCTGTTAATAAGAATTCATGTTTAGTTTTTCAATGACCCTTTTTTGATTATTTACATGTCTATAGAAACAAATTTATATTCAAATTTTTACATTTCTATTATTCATTCATGTGTACATTAATAAAAATTAGAAATCATATATAGAATTTTGATTGCTTAGTTAACTGTACATTGATAGAAATAAAAATTCATACATGGTATTTTCTGTACATATCCTTTTCAGTCATAAATACATAGGTAGAACATAGAATTCATAAGAGAATAAATAATACAATAAAATATTAAAGATAATTAGGAAGAAAAATAACATTTATATAACAAATAACCTAAAGATAAGAATGCCTAAAAGACATATAACTAAAAATAGACTAAAATAACAAAATTGAATGATTATACTCAAAATCTTTAAACATAAAGCCGATTTGGTTTAACATATAAGGTTAACTACTATTCACAACTGTGCTAGTTCAGATAACTCAATGATTGATTGAGGTAGAATGGTTATCCTATCTATTCATGAAAACTGCTTTAATTCATCAGCTTGTTTCTCTGCATATGTAACGCCCCTCCATCCTGTAGCGTTACTAGTGGTAAATTCAGAGGAAATTCCGACAGAGTCTCCCCTAATTTACCACCATACTAATCCACAAGAATTATATAACAAATACGCAAATATCATATGGCCACCTCCAGGCCCTATCATTTACTACACAATTTATATAACTGCCGCCTCCAAAACACACATCACCACAACACCCACAGACCAAGATCGGGGTA
>JAYJMB010044330.1:0-76942 GCA_036873735.1 Pouteria campechiana
ACTCACACTACTACAGAAAATTAGATTGGAGCAAGGTTCTAAATTTGGGTGCCCACGACAGCACCACCAATCATCTTCGGTCTTTCCAACTGTTATATAAGGATTATTTGGGGGGATTGTTGAATCAAACTTAAGACTATCTGTATTACACCAACTTTCAACCGTCTCTATTTGGCAATGTCCAAATTGAGTATCTATGTCCAGAGTTAAATTTTGAATTGTGAATAGTTCATCTTGCAATAGACTTCATTCAGCTATGTCCGAAAATGAATCGCCCTGTCCAAAAATGCTTTGATATGTTGAAAGTTATGATTTTGGACTTGGAACTAGCGTGGAATTGCTTTGCTTTCACAGGTTATCTTTAGCTATGTCTAGAGATGAATTGATAGTGTCCGAAGTTAAATTTTAGATTGACCGATTCTAGTAATGGCAATGTCTGAACTTGGTGCTTGGAATTTTGACATCTTGACATCTTTCTCGGCAATGTACGAATCTTGATTTTGTTATCTCTATACTTGTTTACATAGTGTCTGAACTTGGTTCTTTAGTGTTTGAATTTCGTTTTGCAATGTCCAAAAACAAGATATTATGTCCAAAATGGCATGAAGTTTGTCCTTTTAGGTGCCTCTATCACTCCGAAATTTAATTTTGGACTCAGTACCTTATTTTCAAACTTAAGAGTAATAATTTTTGACATCATCCATTAATGAATTTTTCATATTCAATGCCAATTATGAGTCTCATTCAATGCAACTTTTTGGAGGCCTATTGGAAGATTCGAGATTCTTCAATTTAGAAGAGACGTGTGCATCCATTTTAAGATGGAGAAGAGTGTATTCCGAGACTGTAATTAATTTATACATATATTAGGGTAGAAGTTAAACCCCCATCATCCCAACCTTTCTTCTCCAACTCCAAAACTTTCCATGCCTTCTTTCATTCCAATCATTGCTACTAATAGATAATGGGAAGCCAAATGTTTTGTGGTAGCAATGTTGTTAGAACTGAATTGTAACATGGATAATTTTTATGTCCTGTTTAGGTCTGACTGGTTCAATGGTTCAAACCATTTTGAACCGTGATGTTAGCATGACATGTTTATGATGTAAACAAAATTTAAATTTTTTTAAAAAGATAACTAATTAGATATAATATGAATGGTTATAGATTATCTTTAAAACATATAATAATAGCTACATATCATATAAAAAACCTAATATGCAAAAAAAATCTCTAAAGACTATAATGATGAATTATTAATGCAATCATATAAATTTTAAAGATAAATCTATCAAAATATTTAACAATTTGAAGAGAATCAACTAACCTTAAATTAGCCATATGCAAATCTTTCTTTATTCTTCTATACTTGATTGAATTGATAACGTACTTAAAATGAAATCATAATATATTAGCATAAATATAATTATATTACACATAAAAATAAATAAAATGAGTATAATGTTTAATATAAAAGATTCTGCTTTAAAAAAGTATAATTGGCAAATATATAACGATACAAGCCTACAAGTTCAATTAACACAACATGATTATCATCTAAATAAAACTCAAATATTATTATAGTTTACAACTTTAAACTTCAAAATATAAAATGTATTCAATCTGACAACCATCTTAATAATTTTAAGCATAGTTTTTTATCAAGCATCTCACAAGTTACAATAAAATTCAATCTAAAACATTAAAATAAATTTCCATCTCCTTCATGAATCTCTTTTCTTTGTTCCGTGCCATCTGGATCATCTTAAATCAACATAGATCCTGGAAATAGACATTAAAATATAAACATTTGTTATAAAACTAGCAAATAAATTTTTTATATCAAAATCTATGTGAAAAATACTAAATTCTTTATTTCCTATTGCAACATATGGAGCTTAGGGTTGGTCCATTTGCATCCATGTCTCAAGACTCTCAACATCATCTTCAAAAAGTAAGGGAGACTCAAACTCCATTATCTAATCTTCTAGCACATCTATGTTATCCAAAGATATAGGATCAAAGCCAATCTTCCTTTTTTTCATACAAAAATAATGGGCAATTATTAAGAAATAACAAAAATATATAATAATCATAAAACACTTCAAAATTATCTTGCCTCTCTATAAAACATAAATTGTAATGAACAAATAAAATATCATTTAACCTTTGGTGCTCAACTAGTTTCACTTTTTTGTATATGTACATTCAAAAACAAACTAGTTCCACTCATACCTAGATGAGTTACAAGTTTGGTTTAAAACTTTAATAGCAACCATTTGTAATTTTGGAGCACTGCATCCATAAGACTCCCACCAAAGAGCTACAAATAATATATCAATAAGTCATGCTATGAGATATTAAAGACAATAATTAAAAAAAAGCTTTAAAAATAATTTATAATTCCTGGATCCAAAGAATAACGTGCTACTATAACAAATGGCTTCCCAAAGTCTCCTTTAGCATCTTTATATATTCTTACATCCTCATTAAGATCAACTTGAATGGAAAATTTTTCTATATTCATCCTTTTAACTACTTCAAGGACTCCACTCCATATATAATATTTAGTTTCTCGATCAGCATGGTAAAAGAACATTTGATTGAAATAAAAACTTGCTAGATGAAGAGGACAATGAATTTGATTCTCCCAATGAGAATTAATGCTATGTATCATAGAGCTACAATCATTTGCAACTTCTGAAAAGTCTTTTTCATAGCTTTTTTCACTCTACGCATACTTTCATTAATGTATCCCATGGAAGGCCTTTCATCATTGTCAACCATCCTTAAAATATGGACAAGTGGCTCAAATACAGCTATAATTATCTCACATTACTGCCAAAATCTAGAAGAAAGTGTTAAATCATTAGTCACCTTCACCTTTTGATTATTATGCTACTTTCTTTCTTCTCATTCCTCACTAATGACCATGGCTTGTAATCTATCCTTACACTACAAGAGACTTCGAACTGTAAGAAAATGAGTTGCAAAATGAGTAATGGTAGGCCGAACAATCTCTTTTCCAGTAGTATGTTTTCTCATTAATGAAAGATCAAAACTATGATTATATATAAAAGTGCTAATGGATCAAGCCTCATCAATCATGCTAGCCACCATATCCATCTTTACAATATTTTCTAACATTAAATCTAGATAATGAGCAGCACATAGTATCTAAATAATTTACACATATGAATATTTCAAAAGTTTGCCTACTAACTTATAATTAACTACATTGTCAGTTACCAATTGAACCACATATTTTGCACCCACTTCAGCTACAATATCTTTAAATAACTCACAAAGCATTTTTACAATCTTAATATGATCAGATGCACCAATAGATTTAAGAAAAATAGTCCTTTTAGAATAATAAATAAGAAAGTTTATCAACATTCTTTTCCTTTGATCTATCCATCCATTAGCCATGATAGTGCACCCATACTCCTTACATTTTTCATTGTAGGAGTTAACAACCTACTTAATTTCTTCGTAATTTTTTTTTCAAAATAAACCCACGCATATCATGATATGAAGGGACTCTAAAACCATGGCTAATGAACATCATATTATCAACCATCTCTTGAAAATAAGGAGAGTTAACTACATTAAGAAGAATACAAAAATGAAAGAACCACCATCCTATTGAGACATGTACTCGAATCTATGGCATCTTTACTAGTCATTGTTATTAGGATCATTGTGCATGATTTTGATGATAATAAAACTTGACTTAAGGATTGATTTTTGCTAAAGATACCTTTAATATAAAAAACCTTAAGTATGCTTAGATTATGCATCCTTTGGTAAAGCTATCATAAATTTAAGCGTATCACACAAATTGTTTTAGGGAATAAATGATCTATCATGATTCATAGTACATTAACCTTGGTTATCATATGTTGGATCATAGATGTATTTCTACTTAAACATAAGCATGTATGTCATGGAATTATCATCTTAAGCCTTTACTTGATATGATATGTGAGCTTGAGAAAATCATAATGGATAAACACATCCTGATTGACATGCCTTATGTGAGTAAAAGTTTTTATCCATGTCTTACAAATTGAGAAAAGCATAATGGATAAACACATCCAAATAAGCATGCTTCATCGACATACTTAATTAAAATTTATCTCATTTAAATCTTAATTCAAAATTTTATCTATCTTTGAAACCTTATGAAAACTATATGGGTAAATGTATTCTGATTTATAATGATTAAATTCCAAGTTTCATAAGTGGCAAAGTACAGAAATGTTGAGTGCAGGACCGCAGTCACTTGCCACAGGCGCTTGCCGATACCGCCTGTCATCCATAGACAAAGTACTTCATCTAAAGATACCATCTGCCAGTTCATAGTCACCTTTCAATATCGCCTTTGCAGTAGTCACTTGGTGCAGCCACCTACCATATTGCCTGCGAGTGGACAACAAGGTGGATGTGGGAGTTTTTATAGAGATCTGACCAGAGTCACTTGGAGTAGCCGCCTGCCATATCACTTGGTGGACAGTCACTTGATATAGCCGCTTGCCACTAGTGCCTGCCGACTTTAAACATTCAAAAATCTGAATGGTGTAGGCCTTAAAGTTGCTTCCCACTCCTTCCAACAGCCATATTCTTGAAGCTCTATTTAAGAGGAAACTAAGCGATGATTTAAGGTTGAAGAAGAGAGGGGATTAAGCTTGAAACTTTCCATAAATCTTTGCATCCTTAGGTCAAGAGCTTTAAACTTTAAATATCATTCAAGAGCTTTATTTTTCTGTATCCGTTAATAGCCTACTTCTTTAATGTATCTAAGGGAGATCTTATGTGCTATAAATAGTTACTCAAAGATAAAGTCTTTTTAGAGATTATCAAGGAGCTTGAGGGTTCTATGTGACAAAGGCAAATCAACCAACAAAAAATCCATTCAAGTCCTCCAAGTGTTTTCACTCCAAGTGCTACTAAGATCAAAGAGCTTCAATGCCACATCTACACTACATCAAGGGAGTTCAAAATCATTGTAATGTGCTTATTATGTTATCATTTTATTTATGCTTTAACTGTGTGTAGTCATTAGCCTAGACAGAGGCATATCATTATACACAAAATACATGTAAAAGTAGAGTTTTTGGTTAGCTCATAAAACCACAGTTATGAGCTGGAGTCTAGAAGAGGGCTAAGAGCACAAGTTATGCTTCTTGGATCTGGAATCCAGAAGAGTGCTGAGAGTACTAGTTATGACCCTTGAAGCTGGGATCCAGAAGAGTGCTGGGAACACTGTCAATATACCCCTTAGAGCTAGAATCTAGAAAAGTACTGAGATCACTGTGAATATGCCCCTTAGCACTAGAATCTAGAAGGGTGTTGGGAGCACTGTGTTCATGCCCTCTATAGCTGGAATCTAGAAGAGTGGTAGGAGCGCTACTTGTACTTCTACTATTAGATGTAGTGGAACCCAGGACACAAGGTGTATGTGTTCTTGGCAGAGTGGATGTAGGCATGGAGTGCCCAAACCACTATAAAAATCTTATTATTTGTGTGTTTGATTGCTTTACTATTTGTGTGCTTTATTGTTTTATTATTCATCTCATATTGCATAGACATAAGCATGAAAGAGAGAAATTGATTTCATAGGAGTTAAGCAATAATTTTTAAAGACCCAATTCACCCCTCCCCTCTTAGGTTAAGTCACCTTATGGGAATCAACAAATGGTATCAAAGCGGGTTAGATAAACAATTCTAGAGATCCGCATGGCTAAACCAATGGTCTGTCTTCTTGAAAGGATATTCCACTCCTAACCACCACACTTTAACAAAATAAGCTTTACTTAGTGGAAGAGGAGTTTAGAAATATATCTTATCGCCACTAACCTTCAGTTGTGAAAATTATTATTTTTTTGCTGGCATTAAGTGAGGATGAAAAGAGAAGCAAGGTAAAAGAACATCAAAGCTACATATATGCCTTGCTATATGCTTTTTGCCCCATCATTTGCAACTATGTCTTTACTTGTAAAAATGCAGAAGAAATGGTAGACAAATGAAAGATATCTTCTAAGGGGCAAATAAATTTGCACTTAAAAATTTACTAATTTGTCTATTGGGCTTGATATGAGTGTAAGAAGCAGAAGTAAAGAAAAGAAGAATGTACTTCAAGCAGCTATAGGCTAAGCTAAGTATAGATATGATAATTCAAACTCAAAATTTCCTATGCTCTTTGTACTTATCGCACTCATTTATTAGCCTTTAATAAAGTTCTATTTGTATATGAATAAATCTTAATTTTTTGAATAATAGAAACTAAAAACCATCAACATAAGATATAAACTTAAAACATAAATGAAAAATCTCACAAAACAATAGAAATGAAGAAACTGTGCATCTAATAATTTTTTTGTATAAGCATGTCAAAGACATAAATGAATTACAACCTTAAAAATAATGAGTGATCATAAGATAACAATGATGTCCAAATAATGAGAAATTATCAAAATATTAAAAAAAGCTAATTTTATATATAAGATTTGATTAAACCACAATGTATTGCATTACCTAACAAGTGTTATGGAATCTGCCTCTATTTTTGACAAACTCAATCTTATAAAGATTAAAACTAACAAAATTCACATGATATTATCCCAAAACTTAAATAGAAGAAAATTCTTATAACACAAATAATAAATGATTTATTTAAAATAATGAAGTTCATATCTTCTTGCTGAGTAGTTCAATTTCTATACATACTACCCCTGCTAAAATATAAACTACACTAATTGAATTGATACATAAATTGTATATCTATTTGATTGTGGTAATGATGAAGAAGTGCAAAATTTCTCTAAAAGTATGTAGTTTGGATGACATGAGAAAAGATCTAAAACATATCAAGGAAGTTGCTGCAAGGTACAAGAAATGTATGGCTTCATTTGAAACTTCAAACAATCCAAATGAAAGCAAAGGAAAAAAATAGGCCTAAAGACGAAGTCAAACTCAAGAAATTGCAAGTTAACACTTTGTTTGAAACTAACTTCAGATGAACTCAAAGACTAAGTAGAAGTTCATCTCAGAAAAATGTAGAGCAACAAAGAGTTTGTCTGATCTAAGTAAACTACAGACGAATAGGTCACTTCGTTTGGTACATGAGAAGCCATCTTCATCTGCATCTCAACAGTTCATCTATAACTAACTACAGACAAACAAAAAGACTAAGTGACTTTGTCTGATAGATAACTGGACAAATATTTTGTTGAAAATCAACTTCAGACAAATTCAAAGACAAAGTAGGGTCTTCATCCAAAAATTCAGACAATATGCAGAACAAAGAGTTTTGGATCAAAGCGAAATCATATCAACGCACTTCATTAGAAATTTGACCTTGGATAATCGGAAGTAGAAATAATTCCAAACAACAAGTGTTGAAATGAGGAGTTAAGCTTGACAACTTTAATTATGTGCTCAATTGCAAAATCTACAAGGAAACAACAAAAGAGATAAGTTGTCTAACTTGATATATCTATTTGATGAATGAAATCTGTGCTTTACTTGTTTATATACATTATCTATCTTTGAAAAATAATTTCCTTGAATGTGAACTTATGTTAACTCATTATTTAAGCTAAATCATTCTAAAAATCTAAGTTAATATATGAAACTAACTAATCATTAATGTAAATATAGTACTAAGGCATGGTCAAGCTTGTTTGGGGAACTTTACAATTCAAGGTCTTGAATAGGAATTCCATTCCTAGTCATTTCTTCTGCAGATCATCATTAAGGCTTGAACCTTAAGGCTTGAACCTCTAAACCAATCAAGATAGTAAAATTGAATGAAAATTTAGAAATCATGTTCATGTTATGCTTTATATTTATCATTCACGATGCATATCAAATATGTTTAAGTATGCTTAAAATTGAAATTATTCAATGCCTTAAAAATGCTTAACTTAAATGAAATAAAATATCTTGAATAGAAATAATGATATTTGTGATGTCTAGATGGCTTGTTTAACATTGTCCCAATTTGATAATATTGATATATGCTTAAGTTAAATGATATGGTAATTAGGGTGGAAAGAATTAAAAAATTAGAATTGAAGGAAACATTATGAATAACTGCCTAACAAAGGGAGCCACCTGCTCCACAGGCGCTCGTATGCTAGGCGCTTGCCCAAGAGTCGCCTCCTGATTTGAAAGGTTAAAAACCCAGGTGATGATTCACTCTTGATTCTCTTTCCCTCCTCTTCTTCAGCCTCTTGCGACCGAAAAGGGTTGTGCCTGTGATTATCCATCCTCCATTTAACAAATTTCCTTGAGTTTCTAATCTTTCCATCAAATCTCTACGCCTCAATGGTACTGAAAGTAGCAGTTTCTAGACCTCAGAGAGGAGTTAAGTAACCTAAAACTTGTGGAGGGACATCTACTTCCTAACCTATAACCTTTAGAAGCTCTAGAAGGCCTTGAGCCACAGATAGTGAAGGTAACCTTTCTTTCCATCCAAATGTTAATGAAGAAGAAAATTTTGGAAGAAATGAAGAAGGGATAAATGCATTTAATTTGGAATCATTACCCATAGAGGTTGATGGGAGAAAGGTCCCCATTATAGAATTTCAATCCAGAGATCTTCCACCTTATTACTTTGGTAGTGAAGATAAAAAGTTTAAGTTTTACACTTCAATGTTGGGAAGGCCAGTTCATGTGTAGAGAAAAATAGATTTGGAATTCCTTGCTCAATGCAACTTAGATATTCGTGCTATAATCAATAATAAAATATGGATTGAGTTGTTAGAATATGGTGCACCCATATATAGAGAGTTAGTGCTCATATTCTATTTCGACTAGAATCCAAGTTCTCATGCATCTATGGTTAAGGAAATAGGAATAGACTTTGGCACTGATATGCTATCTCCCGAAGAGCATTTAGGAGATATTTTAGGAGTCCCTATAGAAGAAGAAGAAGAAGAAGAAGAAGAAGAAGAAGAGAAGAGGTCAAGAAAGAAGAAATATTCAATAATTTATCCACTAAAATAGTGTACACCTCTGCCCATACCTATATGAGGACAAGGGATATGAATATTGAAGTTAGAATGCTCAAAAAAGTTTTAGAAAACATATTCATGCCCAAATTAGGTAGAACAAAATAGGTAGTTGCAAATGAGGCAAGAGTTCTATGAAACATTTATACCTACTAAAAGGTTAGCTTGCCACACCTTATGTTCAAAGCCTTTGAGCATATGCCACAAAGGATAGATCATGTTGCTCCATATGGTGTGTAGTTAACAAAAGTTTTTGAGCACTTTCAAGTTCCTGTAAGTGGAGAACCTTACCTGGAAATGTCTCCAAGAAAGAAAGATTGGGTAGGAGCCACCATCTTAAAGAGAATGAGAATTTTAACTTCTAATTATTTGGTTGAAATGATGGAGAAAAATCAATAAGAAATAGAGGAAGATGAGAATGAGGAAAATGAAAATGAGGAAGAAGAAAGTAAAGAAGGAAGAGAGGGTGAAGAGGAGATGAAGGAAGTAGAAGAAAGGAATGACACATTCAGCCCCATTGTAGAGAGAGATGTATCACCTCCTAGAGCCTCATCAATACCATTTACCCATAGATTATTAGCCTATACACTTCTGTCAATGGAGGTAAAAGAACTAAAACTAGAAATGAGAAGAGAAGTAGAAGAAATCAAAGATGTGCAGGAAATAATAGAGAACGAGTTAGATGTACTCATCTCATAGTTTGGGATAGCTCCACTTACTTCTACATATGAGCCTACATCATCCACTATTCCAATCATCACTAATTAGGATCCAAAGCTATCCTTCACAATTGATGAATTTATCACTACCCAAGTTACTACTCAGGAACATCCTGCAATCCCTTCAACCACTACAGACCCTCATGATATCTCAAAGGGATTTTTGATAAGCTCATAATATATCATATTTCTATATCAAAATTTACATATTTAAGATCTTCTTTTAATGTATTTTTAGTAATTTATATTAACATTTATGTGAATATTGCACGTAATAGAGTTTATTTTGTTACAAACATAAAATTCTGTAAAATGAAACTGAAGATTACAAAAGATGTTATTTTAAAGAATTTTTGAGACTAATGGAGGCACATCCGGAGAGAGTGTTTAATGTGAAAGTTTTATAATTTGTTCTTATCTTTTCAATGCATTAAAAAGTATATGATTCTGAGTTCATATGAAGAAGTTACATTCAAAACAGTGCAGCTCTCTCCAGAGACTCTGAAACATCAATTTCAGATGTACACAAGGCATCACTTTAAGGGCCCATGACTCATAGATGATGGATGATTCAGAAAAGTGATCAACATAAAAGTTATAGCTCCTAAAATTATTTATCCAATAAAAAAAGAATGGTGCAATTTTGAGTTCTTATAAGAACGTTATGATCAAAATAGTACTACTCTCCCCAGAAAACTCTGAAGTATCAATTTTGGAGGCAAAATAAAAGGTGGTACTTTGAGGGCCAACGAATCAAAATAAAAGCACAATTAGGAAAAATAATGAACATAAAAGTTAAAATACTGAAATTATCTATGCAATACAATAAAAATTACTCAATTTAGATTTTTTATGAGAAAATTATGATAATTCTACTAAAAATGCTTTGGAATATTAAAAACTCCAAAGCAAAATTAATAACTTTGAAGTTCACTTCAGAAAACTCTGAAGCAAAATTAACAACTCTGAAGTTCACTTTAGATAATTTTGAAGTAATGTTTTTTACTCTGAAATTCACTTTAGGACTCCGAAGTAATGTTTTTTACTTCGAAGTTCATTTCAGAGAATTCCAAAGCAGGAATTCAAATTTTTGCTTGATCTTCAGTGTGTTCACAATAAGAAATAAAGTTTGAAATCAAACTTAGTTATTTTTTCATACATTATATGTTGCAAATTTAAGAATATGAGACATGTGAGTTGCAAAGTTTTATTAAAAGCTGACTTTTAGGCTCAAGATTGTGTTACAATTTTTAGAACTCAGGATACGCAGCAGGTTAGTTATTTTGAGAACTTCTATTTTTATACATTACAATATTTTGGAACCTATATTTTTGTAAGGAAATATTGAGTTATTATTGGAAGAGGATCTCTATGCGTAAAGGCACTGTAATTCGTGGAGTTCTACTAAAACACTGTTACTTGGGTGATTTAAAGAGACATCCAGAACATAATTGAGGAGTTGGACGGGAGAAGTTTTCCAAGGGAGCATGAAAAGGATTTCGAGTTCTGCAATTATGCATTATTCAGAGAGTTTTATTTTTATTTTTATTATGAACTAAATTACTTTTTTTAGGGCAATGATGTAGCCCTCCTTGCTATTCACTGTTAACAAAGATTGTTGGGTTATTAATTCAATATCGTCTTGTTTCGTTCATTGTGTTAATGTAATTATCTGATTTATTTAATTATTTAATCACTAATTATGTGAATTAACTTGATTATCTTTGAGTATGTGGTTAAGGTAGACGCCATATGCTAACCTATGTACTATGCTCTTTTGAATGAATGAGTAGATGGTTAAGGTAGATGCCATATACTAAACTATTATACTTGGTTCATTAAAGTTCTTCTGATCTTCATGAGTTTTCAATCTCAATTACACTACATGCCATAGGTAATTGGAATAGGAGAAAATAGTTGATTTAAACCCAAATGCCTAATGGTAATAATCATATAGTGGATATAATGAATCCAAGATGCTGAATTGATACCAACATCTCAACAACAATGAATATCATTGAGTGGTGAAGTCAGATTTCCAGACTCTTATAACCTGAATACTATTTTACATTACTTAAGTCATTGTTTTCTATTTATCTTACATTGCACTTTTAATTACTTAGTCTTTAAATTATCTTTCTGATTTAGGACAACTTAGTATTAGTAACTAAACATAATTGAACCGGTTTGACAGTTCTCTGTGGGATTGACCATCGCTAAGCACACTTTACTACTATACACCATGCACTTACGAGGAATTATAATTTGACCATCAAGTTTTTGGTGCCGTTGTCGGGGAACTAGTTCAAATTGGTTTAATTAAATTAGTTATGATTTTTTCTTTTAATTGTTGTATTTTATTTTATTGACGATTTTTAATTCTTTCTTTCATTTTTTTGTAGAACTGTGAATGCAAGAAAGGTGATCACTAAATCTAGTTCTATTGCCCTTGAATGATAACATTGATAAAATGAAAATATAGGCAGATAGCATCAGTGAAGAACACATTCAGATGGCTGACAACATGCAAAATCAAGTGGCTTAACAAGCCCAACTGCTTATGAAAGAGTTTTCATGCCCAACGATAGAAATTTCTCCTTCATGCATTATTTTGAATGATATTGCCAGGAACTATGAGCTAAAGCATATACACTTTAACATACTTCGTTCTTTTCATGGTGTAGCTGCAGAGGACCCCTTAACGTTCATGCGTGATTTCTATACAACTATTCAAACTTTTCCATTGCAAGGTTTAACTGAGGATTAGTTGCACATGAGATCTTTTCCTTACACCTTGAAGGATGCAACAAAAACCTGGTTCATGACATTGGCTTTTGGGTCATTGACTACATGGGATGTAGTTTATAACAAGTTCATTGGTAAATTTTATTTCCATACTAAAATTGCAGAATTAAGAAGTAAGATTACCACTTTTTCTCAAATGGATGGGGAAGCATTCCATGAAGCATGGGAAAGATTTAAGGCACCACTGATTCAATGCGCTCACCATAAATATCCTCTTGAATTACTCAATCAATTTTTCTATGATGGACTAACACAACCATGCCAAGCCATGTTAATAATGCTGCAGGTGAAGTAATGGGAAAGATGGCTCCAGAGGAGATATATAATCTATAAGAGATGCTTGGAGCAAATTGCCAATAAAAGAGTGTCAGAGGAAGGTCTAAAGGGATCTATGAAGTAAATTCTAACACTAAATTTTTCATGCAGGTATCAAAGCTTACCAGACAGATGAAAAACATGTGTTCTATGATAGGAAACTTGAAACAATCATCCCATGCTAAGGTATGTTCAATCTGTGGTAATTCAGTACACTCACCTAATGTTTGTCTTTCAAATGAAAACTTTGCAGAAGGATCTGAACAAGTGTATGCTATGAACTTCTACAACCAATGCCCACGTAATGATCCCTGTTTCAATACTTATAATCTTGTTTGGAGAAGTCATCCAAACTTTCATGGAATAACAATCAGAATCAAAATCAAGTTGGAACTTCTTTCTGGCCTAAAAAACCTACTCTTGAGAAAATTATGCAGAGTTTCATTCAAGTAACTCAGACTCAGTTCCAAAATAATGAATCAAGATTTCAGAATGTGGAGGCATCAATAAAGAAGATAGAAATACAATTGGAGTAGATTATAGAAACTGTGCAGAGTCACATACTGGGAAAGTTGCTAAGTCAGCCAGGGTAAGCAAAAGCAGTGACAATATTGAGAAGTGGAAAACTAATTAACAATAATATTGGTGAAAAAACTGATGAATCTAATGCTTCTGAAGGAACAGAAAATAGGAAGGAAAAGGAAGTAGAGGAGGTAACCTCAAGGAAGGTTGTGTTTCTAATAGTTAACCCTCCAGTCAACTATAAACCACCACCACCTTATGATCCACTAGTACCTTTTCCAGGAAGATTGAGGTAAAGAAAACTAGACAAATCATTTTCTGATATTTATGATACTCTGTCCAAAGTTAATGTTAACTTACCTTTGATTGACATGATTAAGAACATGCCTGCTTATACTAAGTTTTTGAAGAAATTAGCCTCAAGGAGGCGTAAATATGAGCCTCATGAAAAGGTAACAGTTTCTAAAGTTGCAAGTGCATGTTGCAGACAAATCTTCCTTCAAAGTTGAAGAATCCAAGTAGTTTTAATATCATGATCATTATTAGAGGAATGAATAAGGTAAAGGCTATGTTGGATTTAGGAGCAAATATAAATTTTATGCCTTATTCTATTTACTTGTGGCTTGGTTTGTGTAACACCTGTGTGTTGAAATTTGGGGAAATTTTTTCTCGTTACAGTAAAGTGAAGAATTGATGTAATACAAATTGTTTTATAAAGAAATTATTATGGAAGACTGAATGGAGTGACATGAACCCAAGTGGTGATTTTGAGTAAAGTCTTATATATGACTTGAATGACCAATGTAGAATAGTTATTATTTATAATGTAATGTGTATGAGATATTGAATTAAAATTTTGAGATAATTTTGGAATTTTGAACTATGAATTATGTTAAAAAAACTCAATAGGTGAATTTGACCAAAAGCATGTATTTGAGCTATATAAAGGACCTAAACTAGTCATTATGTGTATTGTAATATGTGTGAAATATTAGTTTGAGTTTTGGATGTAACTTGGAATGAAAATGGTCTATGAAGTTACTCATGAAAGAAAATTCAGTTAAAATGAACTGAATAAGTGATTTTTGATAATTGACCTCAAATAAGATAGAAAATAGCATAAATATTTTTTTTTCATGTATGTGATATATGGGGAATCTTGTTTTAAGATTTGGATACATTTTAGAATAAAAATGGTATGTGAACTCATTATAGCAGAAAAATTTAGAGAAATTTGGTTAAAAATAATTGAATGAATGGTTTTGAAAATTGACATCAAATAAAGTGGTAAAAGTATAAACAAGTCTTATTTCATGTATGTGATGTATGAGAAGTGATTATTGGGAGAATTGAAGTGTTTTATATAAAATGGGGCTATGGATGATTTTTCATAAGTGTAAAAGTTGAATTTGGAAAAAGTATTTATTGTGATTTAATTTGGACATAGATAATGAACTAATTTGAAAATGTATTCAACATGAAAGTTGTAGGTGATAAACATATATGTCCAATGGAAGAAAAATCACCCAATTCCAATGTCTTATGAGAAAATTATGATTAATATACCGAAGCTATTCCAAATAACTAAAAAATAACAAGATGAATATAATGGGTCAACTTCATAGGAATTTTTGATATATTTGTAGGATTATTTGGAACAATTTGTTAACATAATAGTTGTATAAATTGAAGTTATCTTTCTAATGCCTTAAAAATTAGGTCATTTGGACTTCAGATACAAATGTTATAATCAATGTACTATCACTATATTGGACAGAAAGAGCTTGCCACGGCAAGGCTTTTCTCTATTGCGACAAGAGTCCAGAAAATAACTTTTTTGGCATCCAGTGAAAGCTTGCCATGGCAAGACTTTTCCTTGCCATGACAAGGTCATTTTTTTTTACTATGGAAAGGTCATTTTCTACCATGGTAAGGTTCCAAAATTGCCCAGTTTTGGCCGTCCAACAAGACTTTGCTGTGGTAAGACTTTTTCTTGCCGCAGCAAGAGTCCAATGACATGCCGGAGCATCGGAAAAATTTAACTTTTTAAGCCCCAACCTATTCCATTTTCATTCCATTTCATTTCTTTTCCTCTCTTCATGCCGTTCTTCCTTCCCCAACTCTATTCTACCCCATTTATCATCGATTTTGCTAGAAAACATGGGAATTAAGGTGGTTAATCAAGTTAGCAGACCTCTTGGCTTGGGTTTTTGGAATTTAGATAGCAAGAAATGGAAGAAAATCTAGATTTTGGTGATTAGAGTTAGCTGTTTGGAGTGTTGGGCATAGATCCTTGTTTATGGATGAAAGCCATGCTTGAAATTGGTTGTAAGCCACCTAATCTCATCTGAAAATTTGATATTTGTAAACTAGGGTTTTATATAGTTTTCTAAAATATAATTTTTAGAAGAAATTGATATGGGTAATCATGGGAAAAGTGAGTAATGGGTTGATTACTTTGAATTGAGAATGATTTAGCTATGAAAATCATAAGTTTTGGCTTGTTAGGGTTATGTGAATAGTAATTTTAAGGAAATTTTATGAATTATGTGAAATTAACATGGGAAAATTGATTAATATTAGAATTTTGATGTTTTGGAATTTATATAGGGTGATTTGGAACAGTAAAAATGAATATTGAACTATGACTTAGTTTAAGGTAATTTGGTAAATTGTGTATGGACTATGTAAGTCATAAATTAGTTAGATTAAAGACTTAATTAAGTTGTCTTAATGGTATTTAAGTATTGATCATGTCATATACCAAATCAATATGGCTGCGGCATGTTAATGGACTGAATGTAGTATTTAGAAATTATACTTTGTGAATTAGGTAAAGTTATCTTTGTAAATAAATGGCTTATTTGTATGTATAGGGCCAATTGAATATGGTTGGGAAGCTTTGGAGCTTGTGGCATTATGGAGAATAAATCGTCAGCCAAGTAAGTAGGCACCCATTCTTGATTAATTATATTGTATGTTTGTGGATGAAAATCCCATTTGATTGTATTCGGGCAAGGTTGTTTTGGTTGGGGATTGTGAACATCCCATATGTGTTGAAGATTAATTTATTGGGATAGTGGGTATCCCTTAGTTTGGATTATTGATATTCGTCGTATGATTATTATTCATATGTATGGTTGTTTATTGAAAGGGATGAAGAACATCCGATTGAATAGTATGTGTAATTTGTGGAATTTGATAATTGTAATGATGAAGTGGTAATGTTTGAGATACGACAATATTGAGTATGAATTTAGTCTGTTGTTGAAATTGAATGTAAAATATGTAGATTATTGATTATATTTTATTATTACATGTCTACTTATTGAGTTGCCCAAACTCATGCCTTCTTATTTATTTTTTCTAGCTAACAGGCTAAGTGAAGATTTCCCAAATATGGATTGGGATTGTTGAGCAAGATTGAAGACTTATTCATTGTGATATTATGAATAGTAAATATAAATTTCATTATGTATTGGTAGTTAGCTGATTGTATTAAATAAATTTCCATTGATGTATAATAGATAGAATGGCATGTTATAATCAGGTAATTATAATTGTAAATGAATTGTATATTAGTTAATTGGGTTTACTACCATCATGATTCTACCCAGATCTTAGGCTGTGGGTAAGTATATGTGTATTAGAATTTACATTTGTAACAAAATGCCTAGGGCCTATGTGTTTTGACTATCTTTTATCTTGGAGAAGGTTTTTATCAAAAATTCAGTAGAGTCTTTGTCTCCCTTGAAAGATAAGGGTTTCTAAACCTGTACAATATTCTATATTTAATTCTCACATTACATCACTATCACAATTAACACAACAAACATTCATACTGCCCAGAATCATAAGGTAAGCCGCATTGTAATGGCAAGGCACAACTAGACCTATATGAAATATATATATATATATATGTATATAATCCACATAATGACATGCTAATATAACTATATCATACATACCCAATACACCTTAAGAATTAAAATCTTTCTAATTATAAATTTATACACATTAGATGTCATATCTACATATAAGTTCCAAACTCTAACTCATCCATACATCATAGAGGTTGTTCCTACTCTCAGTCATGAGTGCTCACCCCCAGTTGGGCTCCATCGTTTGGCTTGTCAACTAAAAATAGTGATAAAACAGCATGAGTTTGGGCTAATTTAGTAAGTAGGCAAATCAAAAACTATAAGGAAATAGTTAAAGAGAAGAGCATGCTCAAATACATATATTCAATTCAACCAACTTATAAATCCATGGTATGCTAAATGTCATGACAATGCAACATGTACACATTTCCACAATACACATGTCTTTATTTCTAGAACCTAACTCACCTGATCAGATATACTCTCCAAATACATCATTACCATTGAGTCATACTCATAACCAAGACTCATGTACAACGACATCATTATGATATCCTCATCAAGACATATATTTTATCAATGCATCATTATCACGACTTACTAAAGTCAAAGAAATTACTCTCCCCCTCTTCGATGTGCAGATGGTCCATCCCTGTATCCCCGGCTAGAAGCCTGTCAAGTCTACCTCCTGCAATGCTGAAAATTCACCACCCACGCAAAGTCCTAGGAGTGCCCCTCTCTCATCACTCTACAGGGATCACAACTGGTTCACCAATACCAACCACATCTATTGAGGAATTCAAGTGTATCAGACTCACAACTATAATTCAGCATCATTTACGTATCATGCCATGCCAATCTCAACATATCATTATCACAGGCCATTAAGGCCAACATCTAGCCACATAGGCTCCATATGCCACATAGGCAACCAATCAACCACATGGGCAACACCATAGCCACACAAGCAATACCATACGCCACACAGGCAACACCATACGCCACACAGGCAACACCATAGCCACATAGGCAACGCCATATGCCACATAACATATATCATATATCTACTCATGTTACTCAACCACATGCATGCCAATACCATACTCAACTCATGTCAAATGGCCAAAAATTGAATCACAACATAATACAATAAAAGCTCAAATCATGATATAGTATGCATGTGATCAAATACAAACATAAAATGGTTTCATAATTTGAATTACATAGCATTCAAACCAAATATCGATAAAATTTGGTACTCGTATGCTAGTACACTAGATCATGTCAAATCATGCACGAATTTGGGAAAAACCTACTTACCTTTATTCTTCACAAATCCGAATTTCTTCATTCTATGCTGAGCAACCAAAATAGTCCACTCTTTCAAAAGTCTCAAATCCTACATTCATTATAACATATTAAATTCTTAACATGCTATAATTATGAAAAATTAATATTCCTTTCATTATCACCACCTTAACCAAGTTCAATTCTAGGGTTTTGTATTCCCATTTATTAATCTAATGTCTCTACACTTTATACATCATCGTTTAAGGTAACAATTACTCTATTACCATGTTTCTCAATTTGCAACTTAGTAATTTCATGCATTTGCAAAACAACCCCTAACTTTTGCATATATGACTTCTAATTGATTAATTCTCATACATAATTCATCCTAGTCAAGTTTCCTTGCAATTCTACATCATTTTTGACATGATTAAACTCATTAATCATTAATAATCATACAAAACATGTTCCTCAAATCTCCATAATGTAAACAACCCTTAATTTCATAATTTTCAATCCAATTCTTCATACCAACGTAAATTAACATTAATCTTATCATGTACCACACATAAACTATTTTAAATTCATGCATCTTATTCATCACAACTTCAACTAAGTAAACAACCTCGCATTTCCCATATTTAATGAAATAAATTAGGGTTTTTCTTTCTAATATTATTTCTCCTTAATTTTACATGAATTTCACATTTAAAATATTTCAATTCAACCCCTTTTTTGTAGGGTTCAATGACACCTACGATTTTGATCTTCAATGTAACCTTATTTGCACAAATCCCTAATTAATTTCCCCCACATCAGAAAACTCTTATAAATCATAATTTCCCATGCTAAAATAAACCAAACTATTGTAATTAAACTCACCTTTCAAAACAGAAAAGTCTAAGATATTGTTATCCATGTCCAACATTTGTTATCCACTAAATAAATGAGAGGTTTGATGGAGAATCTTGCTGCCTAATTGATTTGGATGAAGGAAAATTAATGGATAATGACGGTTACTGACTGACATTAAGAAAGAGGAGGAAGATGGCTGTTGCGTTGAGGAGGAGAGAAAGAGGCTGTTGGCGTGAGTAAATGGGAGAGTAATTAGCGTTCTATTCTATTACAACTTGTCTATCTTCAAGTTAGGAAATTGGACAGCTTGCGTAATCACTTATTCCCATCAATTAATGCATTTTCCCAACTTAGAAGTCTAACAAATTATGTCCCCATAATATATAGATTTCGTAACTTAATCAATAATTAAATTGGCACAACACAAATCTACCCATTAAACATTGATTTTTTACTGAAACATATGTAAATGCTGTTTCACACACTATTCACCTAATGGGTGAATTTTCCCAACTAATTCATTTTCTTATTTTCTTCCATACTCTCATATGTTTACCCGATTTTCTCAATCTGCGCCATGGGATGAGTCTTATATCATGAGATGATTAATTTAAGCCCAATATTGGATAACAAAATATATTAACTGCATAACTTTAAATCTCAACCATTCAACACCTTATTCTTCACTACATAATGATTTCATATTAGATTTTAAAATTAAATTCTATTACAATTTGGACAACTATAACATGTATAATATACTTATGTTCATGTACCAATAATTCACTAATCTATAGATATGATTAACATAACTTTTTGTAATCAATAACAATCAAATTGGGTTGCAATTAAATTATCAACTTTCTTCTAATTTGGATGGCAATATGCTAATGAATACACCATAATCCATGTTCCATATAAACTAAAATTTTTGTACAATTAAATCATCACATTCAACATCTATATAAGCACTTTTAATCACACCTAAATTGGGTAGCAATCTGATCATTAATC
Source organism: Pouteria campechiana (assembly GCA_036873735.1). Classification (NCBI taxonomy): domain Eukaryota; kingdom Viridiplantae; phylum Streptophyta; class Magnoliopsida; order Ericales; family Sapotaceae; genus Pouteria; species Pouteria campechiana. The sequence goes on from JAYJMB010044330.1 coordinate 20,422, forward strand.
AACATTCAAGATTTCCATAAAAATCAAATTTTAACCAAATACACATCATTGTAATAAATGTCACTTGTCTCAAATATTTGGCACATATGAGGGTGATTTATCAAAAGTGGTAAACACAAAATTTTTAGCCTTTGTTGTGAATTTTTCAATGAATCAAAAATCACTAAATTCTAACTTCTCATGAAAACGTTAAAGCCAAAACACTACAACCATCTCTAATTCAAGTGGTGTCACTTTGTGGGACCCAAGAATCAAAATATAAGCATAATTAGGAATTATAGTCAACATAAAATTTGTGGTCCTTCATATTATCTGAACAATGCAAAAAAAAAAAAAATCACTCAATTCTAAGTTCGTACAAAAAATTATGGTCAAAATACTAAAACTGCTTTAGAAAAATAAAAATTTTAGAAATCATATTAAGTTTCTTAACTTACATCATTAATCACCATCTTTAAACATCATGATAATCACCCTTGATCATGCTAAAATTCGATAGTAATTTGACACTAATCAATGCACAAAAATTCAACAATATATAACTCATGTTTCATATAACAATTGGTAGCAAGTTGATTTATATTGTTCACATTATTTGAGTATCAATTTGACATGATTTCCTGAAAATCCTCATGATAGAAAAATAACATCATTAAATAATTCTCATGATAAAAAAATAGCACCATTATTTCATAATAAAATTATTCATTACCTCAAATCCTGGGATATTAAAATATTGTGGCTATATTAATTTTGATAAATAATTGCATAGGTTAAACCCTAATAATTTAGGGGATACGCTATCCATTTTTTTGTAGAAACTAGTTGAGTTTCATAATGGGACTCAAGCACCCCACCTTAAAAGTGGGAACATTTAGGCAAAATCCCAGTGTAAAATGATAAGTCGTGCCTTGGAAGGCGGGGCATGACAGTTTGGGAGATTTGAAACCTACCACAATGTCTCTACAACTTGCAGACAGATTAGTGAAATATCCAAGAGGCATTATAGAAGATATATTAGTGCAGATTGACAAGCTTATTATTCTTGCAGATTTTATTATGCTTGACATGGAGAGGCAAGTGACTCCAGAGAGAGAGAGATCCTTATTCTTCTAGGGCGCCCATTCATGGCAACAGCTAGGACGATCATTGATGTGCAGAATGGGAAGCTGAAAATGACTATTTTGAATAAGAATGTGGAATTTTCTATTTAGAATTCTCTTTCATTACCTTTAGATCCTACAAATCCTAATGGTTATTTTCAAATTGATGATTTGGACTCACTTGTATCATCTACTTTTGTGCAGCAGAAAACAAAAGACAAACTAACATTGGTGCTTACAATTGAAGAATTCATTAAGGAGGATAAAGAAATCAAAGAGTTTAAAGAAGATTTGGATAGTGCAAAGGAAGTTAAAGAAGATGAAGTCACCAAGGGGGGTGTTGACACATTTGAGTTCCAATTTGGCACCATCAATTATCATACCACTAAAACTAGAATTGAAGTAACTGTAACAGAACTTAAAAAATATATATTTATTGGTGAGAATGATACTCTTCTAGTTACAATTACTGCTGACTTATCTGTTGATGAAGAAAATAAGCTGTTGAATGTTTTGAGAGAGCACAAGTAGGCTATAGGTTGGACATTAACTGACATCAAAGGAATTAGCCCCACTGTGTGCATGCATAAGATCTTGTTGTGAGATGATGCAAAGCCTTTGACGGATGCTTAGAGGAGACTTAACCCACACATGCAAGAAGCTATTAGAGCTAAAGTGATTAAGCTCTTGGATGTAGGTATTATCTACCCAATTTTTCACAGCAAATGTGTAAGTCCAATTCATGTGTTACTAAAGAAATCTGGAATTTTTGTTATTAAGAATGATAATAATGAGTTGGTGCCAATAAGAATGACTATAGGCTAGTGGATGTGCATAGATTATAGAAAACTAAATGTAGCCCCAAGAAATGATCATTTTCCTCTCCCCTTCATTGATCAAATGCCTGAAAGATTGGAAGATCATGCTTATTACTATTTTCTAGATGGTTTTTTAGGTTACAATCAGGTTCCCATTGCTCCAGAAGACCAAGAAAAGAAAACTTTCACCTGACCGTTTGGAACTTTTGCTTATTGGAGGATGCCTTTTGGTCTGTACAATGCCCTTGCAACCTTTCAAAGGTGTATGTTGTCTATTTTTTCTGATATGATTGAAAGGGTTATAGAGGTTTTCATGGATGATTTTTTTATGTTTGGTGATTGATTTGATGAGTGCCCGAATAACTTGACATTGGTGCTTAAAAGGTATGTTAAAATGAATTTGAAATTAAGTTGGGAGAAGTGCCATTTCTTAGTTAAGCAGGGAATTGTGCTAGAACATAGTATTTCAAGTAGATGTATTGAAGTTGACAAGGCAAAGATTGATGCGATTGCTAAATTACCTCCCCCCACTTTAGTCAAGGGAGTGAGGAGTTTTTTTGGGTCATGTAGGTTTCTATAGACGGTTCATAAAGGACTTTTCAAAAATTTCTAAACCATTGTATAACTTGCTAGCTAAAGATGTGACATTTTGTTTTGATGAGGAGTGCCTTGTTGCTTTCAATACCTTGAAAGAAAAACTGATTTCTACTCCAATTTTCGTAGTTCCTGATTGGTCCATTCCTTTTGAGCTTATGTGTGGTGCATCTGACTTTGCTGTTGGTGGTCTTAGGATAAAAAATAGATAATTACCTCATATGATTCATTATGTAAGTAGAACTTTGAATGAAGCACAATTGAATTATTCTACCACTAAAAAAGAATTGCTTGCAATTGTGTTTGTATTGGAAAAGTTTCACTCATATCTAATTGGTTGGAAAATAATTATTTATTCTGATCATGCTGCATTAAAATATTTGTTGAGTAATAAAGATGCCAAGCCTAGATTGATCAGGTGGATATTATTGTTGCAAGAATTTGACCTGACAATCAAGGATAAAAAAGGTAGTGAAAATGTTGTAGTTGATCATTTGTCTAGGTTAGTGGAAGGGACTGATTTTGAGCAGAAGAAAGATAAAGAGAGTATGCCCATCAATGAGATTTTTCCTGATGAGCAACTATTTTATGTAAAGGGAAGTGAACCTTAGTATGCTAATATTGTTAATTATTTGGTTAAGGGAGTTTTTAATCCTATACTGAATTCGCAGGGAAGGAGGAGGTTGTTGTTTGTAGCAAAACATTACTTTTAGGATGATCCAGTTCTGTTTAAAATGTGTCCAGATCAGATCATTAGACATTGTGTACCTGAGGATGAATAGCAAAGCATTTTGAAACATTATCACACATCCAACTGTGGAGGGCATTTTGGAGGGAAGAAGACCACTCTCAAAGTTTTTCAATCTGGTTTTTAATGGCCAACTATTTTCAGGGATGCTCATGGATTTTGTGCAATGTGTGATAGGTGCTAGAGAATAGGTAACATAGGTAAACGAGATGAAATGCCACTCACAGGTAATCTAGTTGTTGAATTATTTGATGTATGGGGCATTGATTTCATGCACCCATTCCCACCATCCAATGGGAATATGTACATTCTGCTTATTGTTGATTATGTGTCTAAGTGGATTGAGGCAATGACTACTAAAACTAATAATGCTAATGTTATGCTAAATTTCTGAAAGACAGGGTTTTTTTCAGGTTTGGCACTCCAAGAGTAATCATTAGTGATAAAGGGACTCATTTTTGCAATAGGGTATTTGCAACTTTGTTGAAAAAGTATAACATGACACATCGAGTTGCAACACCTTATCATCCACAAACTTCTGGACAAGTTGAAGTAAGTAATAGACAAATCAAAGCAACTCTGGAGAGGATAGTGAACACCTCAAGGAAAGATTGGGCAATGTAGCTGAATGATGCACTTTAGGCATATAGGACTGCATTTAAGACCCTAATAGGAATGAGTCCTTATAGACTTATCTTTGGAAAAGCTTGCCATTTGCTAGTCGAGTTAGAGCACAAAGTATACTGGGTGATAAGGAAACTGAACTTTGATTTGAAGAAGGCAAGTGAAGAGAGAAAGCTTTAATTGAATGAACTAGAGGAGCTCAGAGATAAAGCTTATGAGAATGCAAAGATTTATAAGGAGTGAACAAAGAGATATCATGATCAAATCATTCACAAAAGATGCATTGAACCTGGAATGGAAGTTTTGCTTTATGACTCACATTTACATTTATTTCTAGGAAAATTGCAGTCTAGGTGAGTTGGACCATTCCCGGTGATGTAAGTGTTCTCACATGGTGCTGTAAAGTTAAAGAACTTGAGGACTGAGAATAAATTCAAAGTCAATGATCATAGAGTAAAGAGATATATGAAGGATGACTTGCCAATGTAGTTGAATGAAATTGTTGGATTTTAGAATCTATGAAGGGGGAATTCATCTTGCGCAGAAGTGAAATAAAGCACTCCTTGGGAGGCAACCCAAGTTTCTAAACTTTCTATGTTTTCTTAGCATTTAGTTTAGTTAGTTATTTTATTTTCTCAATTAGTACATGTTTATTTTTTTAAGTAGAGGTTTGATGCTTCTATTGCAGAAGGAAGAAATATGTTTTAAGAATGAGCATAGAAGTTGCAGAACATTGTAGATGATGTTTCCAGTGTTATAACTGCCACTTGATATTTGCAAAGGATGTCAAAGCAATTTCAGAAAGAGAGGATGAGAATGCACTTCATTTAGGGAAGCCCATGAACTTAAACTTCTATCATTATTTCACATTAAGGACAATGTTTGGTTTAGGTTGGGGGGTATTTGGAGATTTACATTTAGATTTTAGATTCCCATTTAGTTTAGTTTTGAAAAAAAAATCAAATTTGTAGTCAATTCAATTTGGAAAATTTTATGGTAAGTTGTATAATTTTAAGGAACTATAATTTCTGATGACTTAGCCAAGTAAAGCTAAGAGCAATTGTGTTAACATGTTGAAATTGAATAGGATGGATTCATTCTCTCATAATGATCAAGTGACATATGCTAAGTTTTTGATTACCATTGCAGATGATTTAAAATGAAGGATAGTGCTATCGTATGATTTATTAATTCTTATGATAAGTTTTTTTTATGACTGATAAAAATTTCATTGAGTACATTACATCAAGATTATGCAAACTTTATGTTGATTAGTTGATGATTTTGTGAATTCAATGACAAATTTTGGTTGACGTGAGCATGTTAGATCTTGTTTAATTAACCCTCAAGGCAAAATCCTAGATAACATGTTTACTTAGAAGTGATTTAAGCATTCTTTGAGCAATTCAAGCCTTTCAAGCTAACCTATTACATTAATTATCACTAGTGTCCCCATTGAGCTTTAATGAAAGAATGACATAGCAAAGTATATAAAAGACCACCATTTAACTTTTTTTTCTTTAGCCTTATCATTTAGTACCTTTTAGCTTGAAAAATAATGTTAGACCTATTAAGAGACATATTTATACATGATGGCAGAGAGGTATATGAATGCATAAGAAGATAAGTTTGGGGGTCAATAAAAAGATGAATGTCAAAAGAAAAATTGTATAAAAGGAAAGGAATCAGTGAGGATTTATCCTTTAAATGAGGGGATCACGTCTCCATGAACTCAACAGGCAATAAGTTTCGAGATGTAATAGTAATATAACCCTTAAAATAGAAAGAACTTTAAACAAGATGCTAAGAGAGTAAATATTTATGTAAAATTCAAATATGATCTCTTACTTTGTGAATCTTTATTTCTTTTCTTATTAGCTAAACCCAAGGCCCCATTACAAGCTTAGCAAAGAACTATTGATCCAAATGAATAGAGTTATTTACATTAGTGGAGAGGGATTATAAAAATCAAGCTTATGGGGTGTTTGTGAAGATCATGAGAATCATTAGTTTGCACATTGTTGACTGAAAAATATGCATGTAGCATGAGATTGACACTGCACACACACACACACACAGACATTTTCATTTCATAAAAGGATTGATGGGGCATGGGTTTTATGAGATTACTTGGCAAGTATCTTAAGCAATTTCTGAGATATGTGCATATGTGTAATTTGTTTGGCATGTTATTGATTGTTTGAGAGTGATTTTCCTGACTAATTCATTAGTTCCGATTGTTATTTTGCTCGAGGATGATCAAAAGCTAAGTTTGCTAGTATTTAATAAGCTCATAATATATCATATTTTATTTCTAAATTCACATATTTAAGATCTTCTTTTAAGGTGTTTTCAGTAGTTTATATTAACATTTATGTGAATATTGCACTTAACAGAGTTTGTTTTGTTGCAGACATAAAATTCTACAAAATGAAACTGAAGATTATAAAAAATGTTACTTTAAAGTAATTTTCGAGACTGATGGAGGCACATCTGGAGAGTGTGTTTAACATGAAAGTACTAGAATTTGCTCTTAGCTTTCTAATGCATCAAAAAAGACATGATTTTGAGTCTATATGAAGACATTACATTTTATATAGTGCAACTCTTTCCAAAGACTCCGAAACATCAATTTCAGATGTACACAAGGCGTCACTTTAAGGGCCCACAACTCATGAAAGATGGATAATTCAGAAAAGTAATTAACATGAAAGTTGTAGTTCTGAAATTATCTATCCAATTGAAAAAGAATAGTACAATTCTAAGTTTGTACGAGAAAATTATGATCAAAACAATGCTACTCTCTCCAGAAAACTCCAAAGTATCAATTTCGGAGGTAAAACAAAAGGTGATACTTTGAGGTCCCATGAATCAAAATACCAGTATAATCAAGAAAATTAATTAATGTATAAGTTGTAGATCTTGAAATTATTTATCCAACCCAATAAAAATCACTCAATTTAGAGTTTGTATGAGAAAGTTATAATAATTCTACTAAAACTGCTCTGGAATATCAAAAACTCCAAAGTAGAATTAACAGCTCTGAAGTTCATTTCAGAGAACTCCGAAGCTCACTTCAGAGAACTCCAAAACATAATTAACAACTCTAATTTTTACTTTAGAGAACTTTGAAATAGAATTAACAACTCCGAGTAATGATTTTTACTTCAAAATTCACTTTAGAACTCTGAAGCAACGTTTTTACTCCAAAGTTCACTTCAGGGAACTCCGAAGTAGGAATTCAAATTTTTGCTCAATCTTTAGTGCATCCATAATAAGAAACAAAGTTTGAAATCAAACCTAGTTATTTTTTCATGCGTTAGATATTGCAAATTTAAGAATATGAGACATGTGATTGCAAAGTATTATTGAAAGCTGATTTTTAGGCTCAAGATTGTGTTACAATTTTCAGAACTTAGTATACGCTACAGCTTATTTATTTTGAGAATTTCTATTTTTATACATTGCAATATTTTGGAACCTATATTTTTATAAGAAAATACTATGTTATTATTGGAAGAGGATCTCTATGCATAGAGGCATTGCAATTCATGAAGGAGTTCTACTACTACTGCTTGGATTATTTAAGGAGACATCCAGAACATAGTTGAGGAGTTGGACGGGAGAAGTTTTCTAAGGGAGCAATAGAAGGATTTTGAGTTCTACAATCATGCATATTTTAGAGAGTTTTATTTTTGTTTTTATTATAAACTAAATTCCTTTTTTTGAGACAATGATGTAGCCCTCTTTGCTATTCATTGTTAACAAAGATTGTTGGGTTATTAATTCAATATCATCTTATTTCATTCTACAATGCCCTACATTCCTACCCTAGGCATTTTAACCACGCCGTCCTGGGGCCAATGCGAGATGCTACCATCTCATATTCCAGAGAAGAATCTTACCAAAAATTCGGCAAAGTCTCCTCTAAAATATAAGACATTTCTCTTGTACAATCATGTATTACATAATAGTATAATTCTATTTATCTATACAATATAAATAAAATTATTAAAATTCATCCATACATCCACAACTACCTAAAACCATAGCCACATCATGATGGCAATGAACATATCTTGCTTGTTATTACATTCATTCACAACATTACATCCATTAAAATTCTAATGACATACCCGTACATCTATTATACATTACTTGAAATATATACATACAATGAAAACTTTCCTTTTCAATATATTGTATTAATATAACTATTATCTTTGAATCTATCTCTCAAGCATCGGTCTTCATCTGCCAGCTAAAAATTCAAAATAAAGGGGTGAGTCCGGGCAAACTTAGTAACTAGGTGTATAACAAAGCATAAACAACAAGAGGGATCCATCAAGTATCTCAAAAGTATATTCAGCATGAATACATTCTCAAATTTTTATTTTTATGCCATCTAGGCATAAATACATCAAGGGAAACTCATAGTTTAATATATCAAGTCACAATCCAGATATTACAAGAATACTATATAATTCAAGAAATACTGCATGACATAGCAATTTAATACATAATTACATCACATCATAATACATCTAATTCATACATCTTGGGATCTTTACTACTCCCAATTCACATATGCATTCACAATATCACATAACAATTCCTGGGATATTCACCATCCTAAATATTCTACACTTATATGCATACTTTACAAACACAATAATCATGGGATGGCCATTATCTCCATTCACTCATACATATTTATATGCATAAAAATGGAATCCATCTTAATTCATATAGAAGAATTATGAGAATACATCTTAATATTTAACACATATATATATATAAATAAATAATAAACAATAATTCACAGGATATCCACTATCCCTAACAATCATTTCATCCATGCCCGTTTATAAACATATGGGATAGACACTATCCCCATCCATTTTAAACATTTACACATTGAAAATAATCACACCTACTCACCTTAAAGTAGAACACTTTCATAAGCCTTCAATTCAATTGTTTAAGTTCAACATCCTTGCCCCATGGGTCCTACATACATAACAATTCAATTTACACATAATTTCCATGAAAACATTTCATCGTGCATTTACATCTACTCAAAATCTGTTTCCCCATATAATTAACACTTTAGCCCCATCATAATCAATATAATTAATGGTTAATTTAATAACATAAATCATGCAATATCATCCCACCTTCAAACAACCCATTCATTTAGACATTTTGTCAGACACAAAATATGCATTTTTGAATTTTGTAGTTTAGCAACATAGCACATATGAACTTCATTTTCTTTCCTATACATTTAATTCCTAACATAATCATCACCATAATTATGTCATAATTATGCTAATTTGGCCACAAAAATTAATTTAAAACAACCCTTGCATCATTGCATTTTGAAACAACTCGCACTTAAACTTTTCCACAAAACAAGTTGTAGACATGACTTGAAGCTTAATTTCCATCCATTTTAACTAATCTCTAGCATTGTGAAAATATTATTTGATCACTAATTAACAAGGATTCATGTCCAAATAGATTATATAGTTAAGTTCATGCCTCAAACAGTCCATTCTTGCATTTTAATATACATCTTGCATCTCAACAAACATCTTGAGCATGTATGCTAGAAATTCAATTTTTCCATCTTCACTAAACTATTTTTTATCATAACATTAACCATTATTTAATGATTAATCACTTTTAAACATATTATTAAAATTTAATCATGTCAAAATAGTTGGTATTTTAAGGCTTCATGTTGCAACCACTCTTTTCGACATTTAAACAAGCATAGAGCATGCATATGTTCAAGCTAAAATTTTTTCATCAATATTAAGCTATAAATCATCATAAATTAGCATCAAATATTCAAACATTATCATACCTTGATAACCAAATTCATTTAAATAGATCATGACACCCAAATTAATGTCCAAATCATGCATCTCTACCCTTTATCACGTCATTCTTGCTGTCCACTTTTGTGGATAGCAATATGGGCTTTTAATCATGCCCAAATCATCTTACTTACACTCTTAATTTTATCATAATCCATTCCCCCATCTTTTTCCTAAAATTTTAGCAAGGTTCCCAGCCATAATCATCCCCAAATGATCAACAAAATGGCCTAATCATGCATATACCAAAAATTGAGTTGGGGAAATGAGTTTACCTCACTCTTTTGATGAAATCAAGCTCTTCCTTCAATTCTCCTCTCAAATCAGCAATGACTCTCACATCTCAGTGACTTCTTGTTGAGTAATAACATTCCAAAGGATAAAAATGAGGTGGAAATGATCTCTCCTTTGCTTGGGAGTTTTTCCCAAGTAATTTTGTTGGGATTTGATGGAAGATGGGACATGGGAGAAATGACTTGCTCATTCTCCCTAGTTGGGCATGAGAAGAGAGGGAGAAAATGGGGTGGGTACATCTCTTGCTTAGGGTTATTTAGGTTTAGACTTGGTGCTCCGTAAGGATATGCCACACTATGCAAGCATAACTCTATTTAATCTAGTCCTTAATTTTTCACCAGATACAACTTCAGTAATTGGAGCATATCTTTTTCATATGATATCCAAATGATATGATGTTTGATGAATTGAAAATATAACTTTAAGACCTACAACTTTCATGTTAACAACATTTTCTAAATCATCCCACAAATATGTCCAAAAAAATTAATTATAGTGGCCCAATAATTTACATTGTTACTTTTTAGCAGTTTAAAATAGTCTCACTGTTTTAATCATAATTTCTTCATCTGATATCAAAATTAAGTGATTCTGTAAAGATAATTTCAAGATCTATAAATTTTATGTTGAACACTTGTTCTTTCATCCGTTATCTATGTCAAAAAAATTGAACACAAATGACCCATTTTCCAAATTTAACATTTTCTTAAAATAAACATACAATTTTGAGTTTTTCTTAATATTTTATTTAATTAATTTCATTCATTTCCAATAATTTTTATATAATTCTACCACATAAATTGTACCCACAGAATGTAATAATTTCCTTGCATAATTAAAATGACATCATGAAATTATTTAAACATATACACATCAATTTCCATCTTAAATAATACATCATGTCAAAAACTTTTCTAAACTTCTCATGCATTTACTTATGAATTAAAATCATAATTTTTCTCATTAATTAATCATCAAATACCAACATTTGGGTTTATCAACTGTAGTTTAATCATAATATTATTTTCACATGTGCGTATTAAATTTAGCATACACCATTTTACCTTGAATTTCACAAATTTTCCTATTCCAAATTAAAATTTCAATTAAACTCACTGTATAAAATTTAGAATCATAACTTTTTAATAATAATCTACTATTTAACACCACTATGTGTTACATATTCATTGTGTATAATGCAATCATCTGATTTATTTAATTGTCTGATCACCAATTATGTAAATTAGCTTGATTATCTTTGAGTAAGTGGTTAAGGTAGATGCCATATGCTAACCTATGTACTGTGCTCTTTTGAATGAATGAGTAGATGGTTAAGTAGACGCCATATGCTAAACTATTCTGCTCGGTTCATTAAAATTCTTTTGATCTTCATGAGTTTTCAATATCAATTACACTACACTCCATAGGTAATTAGAACGGAAGAAAATACTTGATTTAAACCCGGACGCCTAATGGTAATAATCATATAGTGGATAAAATGAATCCAAGATACCAAATTGATACCAACTTCTTAATAACAATGAATATCTTTAAGTATTGAAGTCAGATCCCTAGACTCTTACAACTTGAATACTATTTTACATTACTTCAGCCATTATTTTCTATTTATCTTACATTACACTTTTAATTACTTGGTCTCTAAATTATCTTTCAGATTTATGATAACTTAATATTAATAACTAAACATAATTGAATCATTTTGACAGTTCTCTGTGCTAAGAACACTGTACTGTTATACACTCGTGCACTTGTGAGGAATTATAATTTGACCATCAATCTCAGCTCTTCACTTTGTAAAAGTATTTCTTTGTGTGTATTTGTTTGAAGAATGTAATGAGAAACATATGTTATTGTGAAAATTCTTAAACTGGGTTGATTGACTTATAGTCTTTCTTGACATACATCTAGATGGTTTATATTATCTTTACGACAATTACCATATATGAATGTTCATTATTTGTGTTGAATGGTTTAAGCCCAATTGAGATAAATCTTAAAGCATTTTGATGATTTTGATAAATTCAACTTTCATGCGTCTTTAAGAATAATATGTGAATTGCTTCAGTTATTTATATAAATCCAAACAAGATTGCATAATACTTGAAGTTGCCTCTTAAACTTACATGCAAAAGATTTTCACTTTATGTTTATGACAATCATTTCCAAAAACACAAAATTAAATAGCATATTATGGGAACATCTTGAATGGTAACAAAACTTTATCTCATTTTTGTATTACCAAGGGACAAACCAATCACATTCTCATATTCCTGCAATTTGCCTCAGGTTTTTAATAATATGATTATGTTTATAGGATCAAATATATAACTATGTGTTTCTTTGGAATCCCACTAGTTTTCTTATATCCTTTCAAGAAACCCAATGAGGCAGGGTGAGCTTTCTCTTTTGTTTATCAAATACATAAATAGCATGCTACTACCTTCTTCCATTTGCTGAATCTCTTTGATGCTACCAAAAAGGGGGAGAAGGAAGACTCCTTTAAATCAGGCTTCTTTAAATCTGAATGAAAAAGAGAAGAAAATGATATACAAGTCTCTATTTATGTTTCATACAAGTTTAGTCTCTATTTAGGTTTCATAGAAGTTCTGTTTGTCAAACTCCATAGGCTTACAAATTCCAATTAGATAGGGGGAGTTTGCAAAAATGTCTCATTAGTAGGTTCTTAATAATCACAAGTTTTTAAGTTTTGCCATTATCAAAAGGGGGAGATTGTTAGGATCATTGTGTGTGATTTTGATGACAATAAAACTTGGCTTAAAGATTAATTTTTGCTAATGATACCCTTAACATAAGAAACCTAAAGTATGCTTGGATTGTGCATCCTTTGGTAAAGCTACCATTTATTCAAGCATATTATACAAATTATTTTAGGGAATAAAGGATCCGTTATGATTCATAGTACATTAACCTTGGTTATCATATGTTGGATCATAGATGTATTTCTGCTTAAACACAAACATGTATTTCATAGAGTTATCATCTTAAGCCTTTACTTGATATGATATGTGAGCTTGGGAAAATCATAATGGATAAACACATCCTAATAAACATGCTTTATGTGAATAAAAGATTTTATCCATGTATTACAACTTGAGAAAAGCATAATGGATAAATACATTCGAATAAGCATGCTTCATAGACATACTTGATTAAATTTATACTTGTTCAAAGCTTAATTCAGATTTTTATCTATGTTTGAAAGCTTATGAAAACTATATGGGTAAAAGTATTTTTGTTTGTAATGAATAAATTCCAAGTTTTGCAAGTGGCAAAGTGCAAAAATGTTGGGAGCAGGACTATAGTCACTTGCCATAGGTGCTTGCGAATATCACCTGCCATCCATAGACAACGTACTTCATCCAAAGATACTGCCTGCGAGTTCATAGCCACCTTCCAATATCGCCTGTGCGATAGTCACTTGGTGCATCTGCCTGCCATATCGCCTGTGAGTGGACAATAAGGTGAATGCGGGAGTTTTTGTAGACATCTGACCACAGTCACTTGGAGCAGCCGCCTGCCATATCGCTTGGCAGATAGTCACTTGATACAGCAACCTACCACTAGTGCCTGCCAACTTCCAACATTCAAAAATTCGAATGTGTAGGCCTCGAAGTTGCTTCCCACTCCTTCCAACAATCATATTCTTGAAGCTCTGTTTAAGAGAAAGCTAAGAGACGATTCAAGTTTGAAGAAGAAAAGGGATTAAGCTTGAAAACTTCTACAAATCTTTGCATCCCTAGGTCAAGAGTTTTTGACTTCAAATATCATTCAAGAGCTTCATTTTTCTGTATCCATTCATGACCTACTTCTTCAATGCATCCAAGGGAGTCTTTTGTGCTAGAAAGAGTTACTCAAAGATCAAGTCTTCCCAGAGATTATCAAGGAGCTCGAGGGTTCTAATTGACAAAGGCGAATCCACCAACAAGAAACCCATTCAAGTCCTCCAAGTATTTTCACTCCAAGTGTTGCTGAGATCAGAGAGCTTTAATGCCACATGTACACTACATCAAGGGAGTTTGAAATCATTGTAATGTGCTTATTGTGTTATCATTTTATTAGTACTTTAATTGTGTATACTCATTAGCCTAGACAAAAGCATAACATTGTGTAGAAAATATCTCTAAAGGTAGAGTTTCTAGTTAGCTCACAAAACCAGAGTTATGCCCCCTAGAACTGGAATCTAGAAGATTGCTGAGAGCACTAGTTATGCCTCCTAGAGTTGGAATCCAGAAGAGTGCTGGGAGCACTAGTTATGCCCCTAGAGCTGGAATCTAGAAGAGCACTAGGAGCACTATGAATACTACTCTTAGAGCTAGAATCTAGAAGAGTATTGGGAGCACTGTGTTCATGCCCCCTAGAGCTAGAATCTAGTAGAGTGTTGGGAGCACTACTTGTACTTCTAGTAGAGCCCAGGACACAAGGCTTATGCTTATGTGTTCTTGGACAAGTGAATGTAGGGACGGAGTGCTCGAACCACTATAAAAATCTTATTATTTGTGTGTTTGGCTACTTTGCTATTTGTGCCCTTTATTGCTTTATTATTCATCTTATATTGCATAGCACAAACTATGAAAAGAGGGAAATTGATTTCATAGGGGTTAAGTAATAATTTTTAAAGACCCAATCCACCCCTCCCCTTTTGGGTTAAGCCACCTTATGGGAACTAACAATTGCACACTTTATAATTGGTTGTACTCCTCTTTTAGATTGGAATGAAAAATATTTATCCACCCCTTTTAATTTTTTTGAAACACTCTCACCATCTATTCTCAAATTAGGCCTTTGGCTCTCTTCAACATCTTCATGGATGGTCTCTAGTGTTGCAAATGGATTATCCTGAGAAAGATTAAAGCTATTTTTTGGCTTTTTTGAGAAGTGATGCTATCTAAATTAGCTTTAATTTGTTGTTGCACATCATATGGTTCTTTACAAGGTCCAACATCACCCTTTACTTTTGCTAAATGTTTCTTCATTCAGTGAATTCCTCCACCACTATATACTCCATAATGTAAACATTGTCATTTTCCCTTCTCAATCTCTTTTACATGATTCCACCCTATATCATTTCCTCCCCTTAATGCATGGGAATCTACAATATTAGATGTAGAACTTGAACTTGTATTAGGTGTAGGCAAAGAGCCATTACTAGGGGGATTGGGCTCATTTGTTGACATTTTTATATAACCTACAAGTTACAAGACTAAGATTAAATAATTTAATTATGTATAGAATGAAATTGATAACGGAATAAAATATGAAGGATAATGATATAAGAAAATAATTGTTAATAACCTAAAAGACAATTGTTAATTTGTTAATGACCTTCTGATCTTGCTCCTAGTCGTCAGAATAGGGAGGGCAGGAGCAGAGAGGGCTTTGGCCAGGAAGAGGGAGGGTGGGAGTAGGGAGAGCTCTGGCTGGAATGGGGAGGAAGAAAGCAGGCATCCGATCAGCGGTGTGGTAGCTGATGGTGGTGATAGGAATAGGGGTAGCTCTGGGCAAGAGTAGGAGGGTGATCGTGGCTAAAAGAAATGACCAAATGGCCCTATGGTGGTTGTCAGAGGGAGAGGAGCAACTGAGTGGCCGACCGAGCGGGTGCCTACATAGGAAGGGAGAATCTACCACGGCTGAAGCTGGGCGATCAATCAGCGGTGTCAAGGGCAGGGGCTGAAGCTGGCGACCGATCGACAGGAACAGGGGCAACTCTGGGCAGTAAGAAGGGTGGGAGCAGGGAGGGTGACCGCAGCTGAAAGGGATGACTGAAGGCTATTTGGTGGCTGCTAGAGGAAGAGAAGTAGCCGACCGAGTGGGTGCTTATGTGGGAAGGCCGGAAGGGAGAATGGGAGACTGGCTTTTGGGTGCCCGCGGGGGCAGTTTTCTCCCCTTGGTTTTTTTCCTCTTTTTTTTTATAACAATTACTTGAATTGGGCCGTGGTTGGCTCGGATCGCCCAATCTAGACCGGTCAGGTATTTTTTGCAAAAATGGCAAAATTGGGCCTAGGCTGGACTACTGCCTATCTGGTTCATGGTCAGATTGGGCAACCTAGTCCGATTTTTAAAACATTGGGTGGGGGTCATGGAATATGAATCTGGAAGAGAGGGCCTTATGCAAAATCGAAGAACTATGCAGAGAGATCCCATTGCTACAGAATTCACTGCGAGGATTGCAACTTGTTGAGCAAGACATAATTTTTTCATGGGTAGAGAGATTTTTTGAAGGTAATTATGAATACAATGGTTGCATGCTGAGATCGACAATGCTACAAGAACTTTTAGATAGTACCCAACATTCTCCACCCGATGACCTTTTCGGCTCTAATCACCATGAAATTAGATGACTCCTTTGAGTTGGAGATGATGTATCCATAGTTAGATACTAGTTCTCTCTATTGTGCTCTTGGTAGTTAGACTACTCTTTGGACTCCTTTTCATAGGCCAGATCATAGATTCTCAGTTTGACATGCATCATCGGCCCTATTAGTTTTAATTCTGAGATGTATTAGATGTTATGTATATATTGACTTATTAATATATTAAAAGTTATTTTGGTGGAATATACATGCATTTTGTATATCTATTATTTTTTTTAATTTTCTAGTGATATTCATGTACAACAGTTTTCTTGAAAAAGGTCTACTATAATTGTGTGATCATTTTTTAATAACTATATTCCACAATTGTATACTACCTATGATATAATTATATTTAATATAACATTCTTAATGCCTATGTTTTAATTATAGTTATATTTAAATGCCTAGAATAACACAAATATTCCATCATCGTTTACAATGTGTCAAGTTGTATAGGAGCATCAGTTGAGTGCTAGGAATTTAATAATGTATGAGTATTTATTATTGTTCAGTGAGACTGATTTGAATTGATATCCATCCCTTTAAAGATTTTCTTGAATAACTCAATTGGCATTTGAAGCATCTCATACCTCATCTTCCTAAACGCTGGAAAACCATTCTACTCCAGAGATATCCAGCTCTTCAAACAATGGTTCTTAGGATGGATTATTCACAACACAAGAGGATAGGGCCAGACTAACGATCAGTGGTCTAAAGTATGAGGTATCTCAGTTGAAAGGTAGACTTATGGATATGCAACAACATCAGTAGGAAATGATGCTCGCTTTGGCAAAAACATACGCAGTCTTCGACCACGATTGTGTCAGCTGGGAAGAAAACTTGAAGGTCAGTAAGGGAGGAATCGCCACCTTTCTTAGACCTGGCCTAGACTAATGCCTAATCTGGACTGACTATGTGAAAATGGAGGTTGCATACCCTTTGGTAGATTTTTCAAAGCTTTGAATTGTTGTAGAAAACCATGAAGACTCTAACTCGTCTCCGAGTTACTGAAGGGTGTGAAAAAATGACTTCATGTATTCTTGGTTGTTATTTTGGTGTACTTTTGATCTTTTTACTTGTGTAAGAAGCATGATGCAAGCACTAGTTATCTAAATCTTTATGTCTTATCGAAGGCACATTCTGTGACCATTTTCAAATGTTAGATGAAATATGTTGAAGAACTATTTTCAAATGTTGGCATATCTAACCACTTATTATTGTAATCTATGTCTAAAATTTTGCTTCATGTCCAAAAACCTAGCCTCCATGTCCGAAATCCATCTCTAAGGTTGAAATGCATTAAAATGCAATGCTAGAATTTCTAACCACTTGTTATTTTAATTTATGTCCAAAATTTTGCCTCTTATCCAAAAACCTAGATTCCATGTCCGAAATACCACTTTAAGTCCGAAATACATTAAAATTCTAACATAAATAGGGAAATTTCTTTATCTCTTCCTTGTAGACATAACAACTTCCCCTCTCCTTCCTATTTCCTATGTTCAAAATCTCATCTACATAGAGCATGATTCAGCTTCCTACGACATTTAAACATTCTCATGTTGCACCTCTTTTTATCTTTGTTTTTCCCATTTCCACCATATTTTGATTCCAAAGATTTTCAAATCCATCCCTTCTTCATCCCAATACAAAATCAAAAAATCCTGACTGGTGCATCTCGGCTAAAATGGCTAAATGGTGCATGATAGCAGTATCAACATCTATAGAGTCAAGAAGAAGAAGAAGAAGAGAAAAAGAGTAACAAGAAGTAGAAGCATCTCCATCGAAAAGGAGAAGGCTGAATGAGAATCATTTATTAGAGGTATTTTTTTAGAATAAGCATGATGCCTATAATAAATTTGTGAATGTGTATGTACCAAAAAAGGTAGTGAAGGGAAGGATTCTTGATTTTGAAAGACTCAATGAAAATGATTTGAATTTGGATATGTGTTGACATGAATGCATGGTTTCAATGACAAACAAAGCTTTAAAGATTATGTACTAATGGTTGTTATCAATATTTTAGCATGCAAAATCAAGTTGTAGGTCTTAAAGAAAAATGACACTGAAAACATATTTTATGGTGACAAGGCTTGAGCAAGTAAAGAAGCAAAAGACGAAATATTGTAGTAGATAAAGTATGAATGCAAAGGACTTGACTGTTTCCATTTGTCTATCAAAATGGAACAACTACATCTGACGGATGCAAAATAATTTGTATATAATAGATTTTATCTATTACAAGCAAGCTATAGTTATGCCAAAGGTCATCTGATAAGAATAAACGAAGGTGGAAGAAGTGAAGACCTTTTCATTAGAACAAAAAACTTCGTCTGCCATCAACAAACAAAGTGAAGAAACAAGAATCATATAGGAGAGCAAAAACTTCATCTATCTCAAGTGAGCAAATGATCATCTGCTGTCAACAAATAAAGCAGAAGAAGCTGGGAGCAAAGCAAAAGAATCATCAATGATCGTCTAGTGTTAACAGATAAAGTGAAGAAATATTCCATCAGATGAAGGCATGAAGAAAACCCATTTCCAAATCAACACTTCATCTGTTACTTACAAGAGACAAACCCAACAGATGACGCTCTGAAGCAACAAGACATTTATGCCTTCATGATGCAATAGACAAAGAACTTGAATGGTGAAATTCATCTAGTAGCAATAGAAATAATGATTCATCTGTTACTCATGAAAGACAAAGACAAAGGAACTGTGTCTTATGAATAGCTAGACAGATACTTCGTCTATCATAAGTAAAATACAAGCAATGGTTAGAATGAATTGTTGGTCTTTGCTCAACATTAATAAAAATCTTTCTATATTGATGAAAGTAATAGCAATTGCAGTAATACCTTGAACAGAGCTTATTGAGAAACCAGAAAACATCTTCTCCAAGGTTGTTGCTGTAGACATTTTAGCATATGAGGAATAAGTAGAAATCAGAGAATTCAAAATGTGCCAATCAGATTGACTTTTGTCATTAATAGAGTTCATCTACCACCAATGATTAGAATTCAAAGCAGCTATAAATGGAGCATCATTGGAGAAGAAGGAGCTAACTAAGAAAATTGAGAAAATTATTCAAGCCTCCTTGAGAGCATTTACTAATCTGAGCTAAACCTTCTGTAATTCTTCAAGATTCAAGAGCCTTGCATCCAAACCTTCCTCAACTTTCTTTGAAGGCTCTCAACTACCTTTGGGAAGATCATTTACTTCTGTATTCAACCTTTAGAAACCTTCCCCTATGCTTATTGAGAAATTTCTATGTTTAAACTTCTGATATTCATTTCTTGTTCCTTGAGCTAGTGGTTGTAAGTAAAGTCAAGAAGAGCTATGACTGTTTGAGTGCAAACAAGAGTTGTTTGTAAATGCCTTCTAGAGTCGAAATCTAGAAGAGTGCTGGGAGCACTATGATTACACTCCCTAGAGCTCAAATTTAGAAGAGTGTCGGGGATACCTGTTTACGCCCCCTAGAGTTAGAATCCAGAAGAGTGTTGGGGATACTAAAATATTTCTGCTATTGGGAATAGTGGAACCCAAGACACTAAGACAAAAGTATTCTTGGAAGAGTGGAGTTGAGTGTTTACTCAAACCATTATAAAAATCACTATGTCTTATCTATTTTGTGTATTTAGTTTTTGAGTGATTGATTACAAGAGGGAAGAATAATCCTAAGGGGTTGAGAAATAATTTTTACGTACCTAATTCACCCCACCCCTCTTTGGTTTTTACTTAACCTTTGGGACCAACAAGTGGTATTAGAGCAGACTATATAAACACTTGTAGTAATCAAATAGCAAACCCATCATCCTAATTATAAATATTTGCTGAGGGGCAATCATCTTTCCGGCCACCCCTATTTGATAGAACTAACTTTGCTTACTAGAAGTTAAGGATGAAACAATTTATTATAGCCAATAATATGGAATCTTGGAGGGCTATTAAAGTTGAAATCACTCTTTCCACTACTAAAGTAGATGCATGGACCAAAGAGAAGCCACCTCAGTTCAAAATAATGTAAAGGTTATAAACTCTTTATTTTGTGAACTTTCCTCATCTGAGTTTGATAGAGTATCCTCTTGAACTACCATAAAGGATATATGAGATAAATTAGTGTCTATTTATAAAGGTTCCTCACAAGTCAAGGGAATCGGAAGAAATATGCTGATAGAATAACTAGAAAATTTTAGGATGAAACAAGGAGAAAGTAGATCTAAAATGTATACTCAATTTTCTAAGGTGACTAACACCTTGAAAGGTTTGGAAAAAGAAGTTACAAATTCTGAATAGGTAATGAAGATACTAAAGGCACTGCTAGATTCATGGAACTAGAAGATCACAATAATAGAGGAAGCAAAGATCTGAATATTCTTTTGGTGGATGACCTTATCAGCTCATTGATGTCACATGAGCTAATTAAGAATAAATGAGAGGAGCCAACAAAGCCGAAGAGAAGTATTACTCTAAAAGTGACCAAGGAGAGCAATAGTGATCTAGCATCACAAATTTGGAAGATGATATGGCCATGTTGGTGAAAAATTTCAGAAGGTTTGCAAGAAGCAACAGAAGCAACACCTTAAGGAGAGAACCTAGACAACAAAAGAAAATGACTAAAAGAATGAAGGATCTCCCCATATGCTATAGATGTGGAGGGATTGGACACATGTCACCTGAGTGTCCAAATGAAGGAAAGTAAATATTAATGAGAAGGATGGCATAAAAGAAAAGAAACACTTCAAGAAGTCTTCAAGAAACCAAGCTAGAGAAATGTAAATGAATGATGAAAAATCATTTGCAACAAGCTCAAGTGAGTAAGATGACAATGACGTTGGACATCTTGCAAGAATATGCTGCATTGCCTAGATGAAGATTAAATCGACAGATCAAATTACCATCAAAGAATAATGCATAATAGACTTGGAAACAGAGATAAACTCTTACTATTATAGTTCTGACTCTTCAAGATCAAATAGTATTTATGTTAAATGCAAAAAAATTGATAAGTTACAACAATCATACAACTGTCTCTTCAGTAAGTTTGAATCACTTATCTAGAAATTTACTCAAAAGAAAAGATACTTTGACGCAACTATCAAAGTAAATTCTATTTTGGCAGAAAGAAATTATCTCTACAAAAGAAAGTTGGAAATTTGAAGAAAGAGATAGAATTATTAAATAACATGTTGAGTAAATTTTCCAATTCAGGAGAACCAGTGACCAAATTTATGAGAATGACTAGTCAAACCAGCAAAAAGGGACTTGGCTATGAACAGTCAGGTGGTGAAAATTTATAAAAATTTGTTGGATGGTCCGAGGGACTGAACCTCACAGAAGAAAGGGTATATTGTCCAAATATTAAAAGGTTCATAAATTTTTCTTGGATAAAGAAACCAATGGAATATATTGCATCTAACAAAGTCTCAAATATTTGTTATTTTTGTAACAAATTTAGACATAAGGTGTATGATTGTTATGCCAAAAAGATGCAAGCAAAATGTGCTAAGATGAGATGAAAATGCAAGAAATGAGCACACACTTATATTACACACATTTCCACTAACATCATTGGACCCAATACTTGGGTACCAACAAGGTAAGAAGAAAATTTTCTTTGAATGCAAGTAAGTTTCAAAGCTACATCAGGAAATGCATAGTTCATAGATAGTGGTTGTTCGAGACATATGATTAGAAACAAAAATATGTTCAAAGAATTAAAGCAAATGGATGGAGGAATAGTAGCATTTGGCAACAATGATAAAGGTCTTATCAAAGTAATAAGTAAATTTTATGGCTTATTCAATGCATGCATAGAGGATGTATTATATGTAGAAGGACTCAAGCGCAATTTGGTAAGCATCAGTCAATTATGTGACAAAGGTCACAAAGTTGTGTTTCAACCATCTTCATGTAATGTATTCAGTATAGACAATGACCTATACTTTTTAGCAAAAAAAGGTATGAAAATATTTATCTAGTATAATTGGATGATATAGTTGGAAAATGCTTAATTATAATCAAGGATGATCCATGGGTGTGGCACAAGAGGATGAGACATATTAATATATCAAATATCAGGTCTCTATGGAAAAAGTATCTTGTGATTGGTCCACCAAAATTAAACTATGATAGAAATCAAATATACAAATCTTGTCGATTGTCAAAATAAACCAAAGTATCCTTCCATCCTAAGAATGAAGTATCTACATCCAGACCTCTAGAACTATTGCATATGGATTTATTTGGACCATCAGACAAAGTCACAATTGGAGAAAAAAGATACATATATGTGATAGTGAATAACTATTCTAGATTTATATGGCTAATTCTCTTGACCAGCAAAGATGAAGCATTTTCAATATTTTATATATTTTCAAAGCTAGTGCAAAATGAGAAACAAATGTCAATTGTATCCATCCATAGTGATTATGGTGGTGAATTCAAAAACAGAAGATTCATTGATTTTTGTGATGAAAAAGGAATTTACCATAGTTTCTTATCCCGCAAAACTCCTCAACAAAATGGAGTTATATAAAGAAAGAATCAGACAATTCAGGAAATGGCAAGAACTATACTGAATGAAAGTAAATTATCCAAAATATTTTGGGGAGAAGTAGTTAGTACTGCTTGCCATTTACTAAATAGGGTTACCATAAGAGCAATCTTAAAGAAAACCCAATATGAGCTTTGCAAAAGAAGAAAACCAAACATCTTATATTTTTATCCTTTTGGATGCTTATGCTATGTGTTGAACAATGGAAAACATAACCTTGAAAAGTTTGATCCAAAGGGCGATGAAGTTATCTTTCTTGGTTACTCTTAAGTTAAATTTGTTGAAGCAAATATAACCTCGAGAAATGAGAGTGATAGTGATGTAGATGAAGGTGCAACAAATATGAAGAAGCTCAAATTGAAAGATCAAGAGAATGACACCAATGATGAAGACATATAAAGTTCAAAAAATGAAGAGCAGGTAAGAGTAAGTAATGTTCCTTATCAAGCCCATATTGATTTGAGATTTATTACTGCTCATCCTAGAAAATAAATTGTAGGAAATGTATATGATGGTATCAAAACAAGAAGGTCTATGCAAAATATCTTGGGTCATTATGCCTTCATATCTATAATAGAACCAATTAACATTGATCAAGCTTTGAATGATAAAAGTTGGATTATAGCAATGCAAGAACAGCTAAACCAGTTTGAAAGAAACAAAGTATGGGAACTAGTTCCAAAACTAAAAAATGTTGTTGTAATCAAAACTAAATAGGTATTCAAAAACAAACTAGATGAGAGTGGGATCTATTTAGACCAGATATTGCATCTACCTTATTGCATCTAGACCAGATATTCTATTTAGAGTATATTTATGTGCTAGATTTTAGTTCGGTCCTAGAGAATCTCCTCTTACTGTAGTGAAATAAATTTTTAAGTATTTGGTTGACACACTAAATTCAGGACTTTACTATCCCAAAGGAATAAATTTTGACCTCATCAGATATTTTGATGCTGATTTTAGAGGATATAAAGTTGATAAAAGAAGTACGAGTGGAACTTATCAATTTCTAGAAAATATTTTAGTATCATGGTTCTCTAGAAAACAAACTAATGTCGCTCTCTCTAGAGCAGACATTGAATACATAGCAATTGGAAGTTGTTGCGCTCAATTATTGTTGATGAAACAACAACTTCTCGATTATGGACTAAGCTATAAAGATATGCCCATTAAATGTAACAAATGGGTGCTATATGCTTGACAAAAAATCCTTTCCTACATTTAAGAACTAAGCATATAGAGATTAGGCATCACTTTATTAGAGTTCATGTTGAAAAACATGATATATATCTAGAATATGTGCCCACAAATAATAAATTTGCTGATATTTTTACTAAGCTACTATAACTAGACACCGTCTGCAACATTAGAGGAGATTTAGGTATGACTAATGTGATAATTTGAAAATGAAATCTCTAATGTTACTATGCTTAAAATTATGATGAAAACTATATTCTCTTTAAAAATAAACTTTGTCTCAGATGAAGTAAGATATTTGTATAAAGTGCTCTAGTTGTACTTCGTCTGAAGATTGATTTCTGAGGTCGAGTACACTTCATTTTTCTGTTGGAATTAATTATAACTATGGTTATCACATTCAATTCTATTTTTAGCAAGAGTTATTCTTCCCCTCTTGAATATCACATCAAACACCTCACAATAGCTCTTGTAATCAATCTATTTAAACCCTTATGAAATTTTTGGTTAGCTTTAAAAACAAGTAAGTTAGTTGGAAGCTTGGAAGCCAATGTGCATAAGTTAGATGGTGAGCTTGGAACCAACATGCAAAAGTTTTTGGTGAGCTTGGAAAACCAATAAGTTATTGGTGAACTTGTAAAACCAATAAGTGTTATAGTGGAACCTAAGTTTAGTAAAGGAGACTGACTCACAGAAGTGCAGTAGGAACCCAGGAAGGGCCAAACCATTATAAAAATACTATTTATATGTGTTACAAGTTGTTCTGTTTTTTAATTTAAGCCAATCTCTTAAGTTATTGGCCAAAATTTTTGAAAGCTTAATTCACCTCCCGTGTTAAGCTATCATCCAGTTAGGGACCAACAACATAGAAGTAATACAGAAGATGTTTCTATAATTAGAAGTTCATCAGTAAGAACTTCTGAATACGCTCAAAAGTAAGTTAGAAGCAACTCAGAAGCAATGCAGAATGACGCTTCTAGAATAAAAAGTTTCACAGAAAGAACGTCAGAAATAATTCAGAGGAAGCTTATGCATTTAGAAACAAATTAGAAGTAGTACAAAATGATGCTTCTACAAATAGAAGTTAAATAGACAAAACTTCAAAAATAATTCAACATTGAAGATGACAAAAGATATGGAACACCAATAACTACATCAATAAAGATGAACAAGGATGAAAGAGGTAAATTTGTTTGCCATGAACTTTCTAGAAGCATGATAAGATCTTTATTATACTTGATTTCCAATTGACTGGACATAATGTATAGTGTCTGCATGTGTGCTAAATTCCAGTCAGATCCTAGAGAGTCAGATCTCATTAGTGTAAAAAGAATCCTTAGATACCTTTCAAATACTCCAAACCTTGGTTTGTGGTATCCAAAAGGTTCAAAATTTGAAGATGTAGATTTTGTTGGATATAAGGTAGATAGGAAGATTATCTCAGGAACTTGAATATTAGAAGAACTTAGTGCACCCATTATGAGAGAAATATTAGAGCCTCACTAAGTTAGTAGAAGCACTGCATATTAAACATGCATGTAGCTGCTTTAAATTTCTCAATTGCATATTTTATGAAAGGTGCATCACTCGAATGCTTTGTCATCATCAAAAAGGGGAAAATTGTTGAGTCTAATCTTTATTATTCTTTATTGTTGTATTTATTGTGTTTTTATCACTACACTTCGTACACTCTGCCTATTAAGAGACATTCATTTCTATACCCATTTATCTATTATTTTCTCATTTGCAAGCAAGGGGCTTGCATCTTAGAGTGAACAACAAGCAAGGAAACTTGCTAAAGTTTGTATAAGTTATTTTTGAGCTTTAAAAACCAACTTGTATAAGTATGTTAGTGAGCTTGAAAACCAACAAGTGCTAGTTGAACCTGAGCTTAGCAAGAGAGGCTAACTCAGAGAAGTGTAGTAGGTACCAGGTTAAGGGCTGAACAACTATAAAAATCATTGTCTCAGTATGCTATGTGATCTTTCCTATTTTATTTCAGTGCTACCTTTTGAACTTGACCCAAATTTTTAAAGGTTCAATTCACCCCCCCTCTTGAGCCGTTATTAGCTAGGGACCAATAATTCATATTAGAGCAAACTTACTTGTTAATTCTTACATACTAGTCTACATAACTTGTGAAGAGATCCTAATGGCCAACTACTTCCACAACACTTTAACTAAGTATCAATCCACTTCTAGACCCCCACAATTTGATGGCGCAAACTATGAATACTAGAAGATGAGAATGAAAAACTTTTTGATTATTGCAAATTATCAACTATAGAATACTATCAAAGATGGGATGATTTTCCTAAATATAGAAGATAAGCATATCACTGAGGATATCCAAGCAGTTGAATGAGATGCCAAGGCAAAGAACTACCATTACTGTGCCCTTACACCCTTTGAGTTTAATAAGATTTCCTCTTATAAAACTACCAAGGAAATTTGGGACAAACTACAGGTTGCACACAAAGGAAAAAAAAGTGAGAGAAACTAAAATAAATATTCTTGTGCAAGAATACGAATCTTTCAGCATGAAGGAAACATAGTCAATTTTAGACATATTTGGAAGATTCCAAAAGATAACAAATGGGCTAAAGAATCTAGGAGAGAAATATGAATAGCCCAAGTTGATGTAGAAAACACTAATATTATTATCTTATCAAGAGAATGGATGCCTAAAGTAATAATGATCCAACAAGCAAAGAACATAGACACAATGAGCCTAGAAGAGCACATGGGTTATTTTATGACTCATGAAGTATTGATGAAATAGAAAACTATAGAGATCCCAAGGGCAAGAAGATAATCACCCTTAGAGTTGAGTCAAAAGTTGATAACTCCCAAACTGAAGCATCAATAAGCAGAGATGATGATGAGAACATGACAATGATCACACAAAGATTTAAGTCCATGTTAAAGAAGAAGAAATTTGGGAGCAGTTCAGAAAATGATTCAAGAAGAAAAGACAAATATAAAGAGTCTCCCACATGCTACAATTGTGGAAAGACTGGGCACATGAAGTTTGACTACCCATAACCTAACAAGAAGCAAAGTGATTAGCAAAAGAAGAAGTACAACACTTATTTTGATAAGAAGAATAACAATAGCAACAATGGAACCAACAAAAAAATTGAGAAGAAAAAGAAGTCTTTAGCAATATGGGAAATGTTAGAGAACATGATGACTGAGAGTGAAAGTGAAGAGGATGAAGAAGATGAAGCACAGATCATCCAGCTTTTGCCAAACAGAAATGATCAAAATGAATTCCACATAGGAATTAGCTTCATGGCCATCCATGAAGAAGAGGTAAGTTCTAATACTGAAACTCCAAGTCATGAGGAGATGTTAGATGAACTATACTTAGACTTCATGATTTTGAAAAACAAATTTAAGGAGACTAGAAAAGAGCTTAAGAAAATTACCATTGGATGTTCAAAATGAAAGGAGGAAAACTCCAAGCTCATAAGCAATCAAAATATCATTAGTGAACTTGAGCAAGTCAAGGATGAAAATAATACCCTGAAAAAGACCTTGACTTCCACATTTTAAAGAATGAAACCTAAGAAGAAAGGTGGATAGTAGTAATATAGGAAGCAAAGTGACACTTCTAGAAGAAAACGATGACCCAAATAGACCATGATCTGGGTTCCCAAGGATGTTACATGTATAGTAAATGCAACTCAATCTCCATCAGCTAGAGTATAACCCACCTGGACCCATTGCCAAATGGGTACCAAAAGTTAAAAATTTATTTTGTCTATGTAGGAATGCTTGAGAGCCACAATGAGTAGCACATGATGTATCAATAATGGGTCCTCAAGGCACATGACAGGAAATAGGGAGCTATTCATAGAGTTGAAAATAAAATCTAGTCAAACAATGACCTTTGGGGACAATGGAAAAGGTATAGTGATTGGGATTGGTAAGGTCGTCCATCCACCATTTACCACAATTTCAGACGTATTTCTTCTAGAAGGATTGAAACACAATCATCTAAGCATTAGTCAATTTTATGACAAAGACTATAAGGTTGTGTTTGAATCTCAATTTTGTTTGGTTCTAGATAAGTCTCATTTAGTTGTACTACTTGGTAGAGGCATGAAAATGTATATTAGGTTGATCTTTCTCATGTCTAAGCTAAATGTCTTGTTGTGAATGATAATGAATACATGCTGTGGCACAAAAAACTAGGGCATGCTAACAAAAATCTGATTGAAAAACTGTATAATAAGGATCTTGTTATTGGCTTACCTAAACTTAAATTAGACCAAGGAAGGTTGTGTGATGCTTGCTTGAAAGATAAGTAAGTAAAGGAATTATTCAAATCAAATAAAGAAGTATACACAATAAAAGCCCTTTAGTTGCTACATATGGATCTAATTGGACTAACAAGAACTAGAAGCCTTAGAGAGAAACATTATGTATATGTCATCGTGAGTAACTATAGTAGCTTCACTTAGATAATGTTTCTAGTCTCCAAAGATGAAGATTTTTCATTGTTTGAAGTATTTACCAAGCATATGCAGAATGAACAAAGATTTCTTATTATTTCCATAAGGAGTGATCATGGGGGAGAGTTTAGAAATCATAGGTTCACAAATTTCTGTAAAAGCAATGAAATTCTTCAAACTTTTTCTAAACCAAGAACACCCAAGCAAAATGGAGCAACCGAGAGAAAAAACAGATCCTTACAAGAGATGGTAAGGACTATGTTGAGTGAATATAATCTGCCTCAATATTTTTGGGCTGAAGCAATGAACACTACATGCTACATTATCAATAGAATCTTTATTAGCCCCTTACTCAACAAAACTCTATTTGAATTGTTTTATGGTAAGAAACCAAATATTTCTTATGTCCATACCTATGGCTACAAATGCTTTATTCTTAACAATGACAAGGAAAACCTTGGAAAATTTGACAGCAGATCTGATCAAGGAATATTTCTTTATTATTCCATTATTAGCAAGGCATTTAGAGTATTTAACTTAAGACTTAAGATTGTAGAAGAATCTATTCATGTTAATTTTGATGAACATACTAACTCTATGAAAAGAACTAGTGATTTTGATGACAAGATAGAAAACCTTATAACAAATGTTGAGAAACTAAAGTTACAAGATAAACAAGCAAAATCTCCACAATCGAAGACATCAATTAATGAAGCTGGAAGATCTACAAAAAAAGGTAAATAAGCAAGATAATACACCTCTTCCCAAAGATTGGATGTTCATGCATGCTCATCCTGAAAACTAGATAATTGGTGATGTACAATAGAGT
Organism: Pouteria campechiana; assembly: GCA_036873735.1. Classification (NCBI taxonomy): domain Eukaryota; kingdom Viridiplantae; phylum Streptophyta; class Magnoliopsida; order Ericales; family Sapotaceae; genus Pouteria; species Pouteria campechiana. Next base: position 49,931 of record JAYJMB010044330.1, read on the forward strand.
TAGAACTAGATCATCTTATCACCAAGTATTTAGCAATTTTCCATTCATTTCTCAACTAGAGCCAACTTGCATAGACTAAGCTTAAGAATAAGAAAACTAAATTTTAGCTATGCAAGAAGAAATGGACCAATTTAAAAGAAATGATGTGTGGATTGTTGTTCCAAGACCAGACCACCAATTTGTTATAGGTACTAAATCTTTAGGAGAAAATTGGATAAATCAGGAATTTTAGTTACAAATAAGGCAAGATTAGTAGCAAAGGGATATTTGTAACAACCGAGGTGTTAAAAAGTGGGTAAATTTCAGAAAAATTTCTTAAATGATCAATTTGGGACAGCATGTACTTGATTGTATTAAGTGTGTATAAATTATGTGAAATCTCAAGTATGTAGTAGTTTAATGAAATTAGTTTTAACCATCTAATGAAATTAATGATGTGGAACATTGTCATATTTATGTGAAATTATCATGGATAAAGTTTGGAGAAACAAAGAATTAAATGAAGAAGAAATAGCATTGGAAAATGGAGGAGAAAAACCAACAAAGAGGATAGCAAAATGGGCCTGCAAGGTTGGCACTATGGCAACAGATTGGAGGTTGTAGCATCGAATCGTGATGAAGACACTATAATGTCAAAATCCATACCGCGATGCTGGCTAGTGAAGCTGTGTTGGTGGGTTTTTTTTTAAATTGATTCCACTGTATTTTTTCCCCTTCACCCACCTTGCTAAACCTTGATTTCTTGCTATTTTGACTAGGAAATCATGTGAATTAGATAAATAACACCCTATTATGTATCTAAACCCAATTTTCTTTAGTTTAGATGATGAGGAATGGAAGAAAAACCATGGTTACTACATTCCATGGTGGGTCTTTGGGAAGTGGAGGCCGAAATTATGTTTCATGGTGAAGCTATGAATGAATTGGAGGTAAGCTCTTTCTCCTCTCCCAATTTCATAAGTTTGCTATGTTAGGGTTTCATACACAGTAACTTCTGGTGAGGATGATAGGGTTTTGTGGCTAAAATCATAGGAAAAATGATTAATGACATTTTGGAACTTGATGGGGTAAGAGAAATCATGAATTGTGTTTTGTTAGGGTTTGTAAGCAGGAAAATTTGGGAAAACTTCATGGCTATGTGTAATTAACATGGGGAAAATGTTTAATTGCCTAATTATAGTGTTTTAGGGCTTGTTTAATAGTGAGATATCTAGTTTTATCTAATAACTAAATTGATAATTGAAAGGGGTTTTGAGTATAGAGGGTTTAAACAATAAATTGTTGAAATTAAGGCCTTCATTGACTTGTAATTGCACTAATTCACTTGTCCATTGAATTACAAAGTAATTACATGTGGATGGATGTGGATTTCCTTTGTTACCCATGTTGAATCATTATGAAGTAAATAATACTTACAACTTTTACGATGCAATGCTTCCATGAGAAAGGCTATGTATGGAATACATGAATTACTTGCCTAGGGAAATGATTAATAATGAATGAAATTTAGATAACCTTGTGGCTCAGGTTATAGTTATGCACTTAAAAAGATAGGTTTAACAATGAATTGTTGGTGGTGTTTAAATAAGGTAATTCATTGGCTTGATACGAATTAGCCAAGTTGTTTTGATAAGTGAATGAAATTGTTATATGTGTAGGACCACTAAACATGGATGAGAAACTATAGAGTAAATAAAAGTTGTGGAACATTGATGTGCAACTAAAGTGATTGAATTGAAGGTCGAATTAAAGACTTATGGAACTTGAAGCCAAAGAGAGTGTAGTTCATTCAAGTTAAGTAGGCATGGTTTTGTTGGATGGATGGGGATAGTATTTATCCCATTTGTTCGAAACTAGGCATATTTGATTGGATTGGGATAGTGAATATCCTGTGATGTTTTAAAGATTGATGTTTTTGATTTTATAAACATGAATGGTAGGGACAACAAATATCCCTTGGATTGAAATAAGTAGTGTTTGCTTATATTATGAGCATATAATTATTTTGTGTATGGGTGTCTAAATGAGTGGAATACAATATGTGAATTCTTTATTGAATGTGAATAATAATTATCCCATTAAGTTGAAATGTGGATTGAAGTGGGGATGATAGATAGGGAGATGGATTATTTCAAGATTCTTTATTTTGGTATATAAGAGAATTGAATGAGCAGGTACATTGATGGATTGGGAAACATTCCATGTGGATGTTTTGATTTGTAGTGCCTGAGTGGTATAGTTATGACATGTTCATGCCGGTATGACACATTTGTGATATGTTATGGCTAGGATGATTGTTTGTTGGCCAAGAAGATTATTTATTTCATTATGAAACATGCTATCTTTGGATTATTTATTATTTACTATAGTGCTTACTTATTGAGTTACCTAAACTCATGCCTTCTTATTTAAATTTTTAGCTGATAGGTCAGGTAAAGAATCCCAACTATTGGTTGGGGCTAATGAGTAAGATTTAAAGATGTCCTTCTGGTGGTACGATGGTATGATGGATTGGGGTTGTAATCACATTGTGTATTTGTATAAGTATATTTAGATGATTTCAAATAATGTATAATACAATGTATTGGCATGTCATAGTGATTTAATTATGTATGCCTAAATAGATTTGTATGATCTTAGTAAAGTGAATTGCCATCATGATTGATTTTGGTCTTGGGAAGATATCTATGGGTGTGGGTATAAGTTTTATGGTTAGTATTATTATTTAATAACTATTTAATTATCAATTTTATATGATTAAATGAATACACAGATGTATAGATTCTCATATTTTAGGGCAAACTCTGTGAGATTTTTAGCAAAATTTTTCCTTAGAAATAGGGAAATGGCCGTGAAATGTTAAAACGCATATGCCCCAGGGCGGGGTGTGATAGTATTATCAAGAAGAAGGTGTTGACTTTGAAGAGTCATACTCCCTTGTTACATGGATAAAAGCTATTAGAATGCTCCTTGTATTTGCATCTTATATGGATTTCAAGTTATATCAGATGGATGTAAATAGTGCATTCTTAAATGGATTCATTAATGAAGAGGTTTACCTAGAACAACCCCCTAAGTTTGAAGATCCTTGTAGTCCAAATCATGTCTTCAAACTCAAGAAAGCTCTCTGTGGTTTGAAACAGGCTTCTAGAGCTTAGTATGAGAGGCTAAGTAAATTTCTAATTGAGAAAGGTTTCTCAAGGGGTAAAGTCGATACCACTCTCTTCATTAAGCATACAATGAATGATATTCTTATAGTTCAAGTTTGTCTTAATGATATAGTATTTATTTTATCTAATGAAAATCTTTGCCAAGACTTCTCCAAGATAATGCATGGTGAGCTTGATGGGAGAACTTAACTTCTTTCTAGGACTACAAGCCAAGTAGATGAAAGAAGGAATTTTCATCCACCAAGAAAAGTACATAAAAGAACTACTGAAGAATTCAACATTGAAGATGATAAAAGACATGGAACACCAATAAGTACATCAATAAAGATGAACGAGGATGAAAGAAGTAAATCTATTTGCCATAAACTTTATAAGAGCATGATAGGATCTTTATTATGCTTGAATGCTAGTAGACTAGACAAAATATTTAGTGTTTGCATGTGTGCTAGATTATAATTAGATCCTAGAGAATCAGTTCTCGTTACTACAAAAAGAATCCTTAGATACCTTTTAGACACTCCAAACCTCAATTTGTGACATCCAAATGGTTCAAATTTTGAATTGATTGGGTATTTAGATGTAGATTTTGCTGGATATAACATAGATAGGAAGCGTATCTTAGGAACTTGTTAGTTTCTTGGAAGCATGTTTATATCATGGATCTCCAAGAAATAAGCATCTGTCTCATTATAAAATGCTAAGGCTGAATATATAGCTACATGTAGTTGATGTGCTTAGATTTAATGGATGAAACAACAATTAGGTGATTTTGTTTGAAATATGTTGATACACCTATCAGATGTGATAATACTAGTGCCATAAGTTTGACAAAGAATCCAATGTTGCATTTCATAACTAAGTATCTAGAGATTAGACATAATTTCATTAGAGATCATGATCAAAATCATGACGTCTACTTAGAATTTATACCAACTAAAGATTAGTTAGCAGATATTCTCACAAAACCACTTTCAAAGGACATATTTTGCAAAATTGGTAGAGAGCTAGGCATATTAGATCCATTTTCATAAATTGCTCACTACATGATTTAATTATCTTTACATGAATGCTACATTTCTATCTTTTAGAATCTTTTTGAAGCATGTCAGAAACTCTGATAGAGTCTTAGAGTCTTTTATGCATTTTAACTTCCTTAGAACTTCTAACATTATTAGCTTAGAAATTTTGAAGCACATTAACACATATTAGCCTTTTTGATTATGACAAAAGGGGGAGAAATATTAGAAGAACTTATTGTACCTGTTCAAGGGAAAATATTAGAGTAACTTAGTACATCCATTCAGGGGAAGCCTCGCCAAGTTAGTACAAGCATTGCATATTAACCATGCATATAGCCGCTTTAAATTTCTCAATTGCATATTTTATAAATGGTTCATCACTCGAATGTTTTGTCATCATCAAAAAGGGGGAGAATGTTGAGTCTAATTCTCCTACTTTGCTTGATTTTGATGATGAATACAATTAAGCAGTTAAGTTCTGATAATGAGAAAATATATGAGTGAAGAGTTAAGCTACTAACTATTTACTTTCCAAGCGATGCAATGTTAATTTGTTCAAATGAATTAAGTTGAGTAACTATTAAACTTAAAGCGTATATTAACACATATTTTAATACATAAATTCAAACATTTTGGATTCATAATTGGCATGAATTCATCACATCTGATTAAATATTATGGTAAATGAAGTTTGTTTTAGTTTTAGATGTGAAAATTTCCCTGCAAAGCTGGGAATGAAAAAGGCTAAACTTTGAGGTCATTTTTGGTATAGATGAAAATAGATTCAGTGAACATGTTCAACATAAATATTTTATCCATTCACATTCTATGTCTAACAAATCAAGAATCATAGGATTTGGATATCAAACTTGGAAGTTATGGGCAAAATACTACAACTATCTTAAACTTCAGCCTAGCTGAAAGCAACTTTAGATGTGCAGAATATGGTGTCACTTGTAATCAAAATATAGGATAGATGGAGGATGATTTGGAAAATGTGCTCAATATGAAGTTGTATATCTTCAAATTATATTTCCAATGCAACCATAATCACATGATTTTGACATCAAATGAGAAATTTATGGTCAAAATACCATACATGTTTCTGATGGACAATAGAAAGCTGAGCCGCAGTGCTATTTCAGGATGTGTTGACATAGAATGGGGAGCAAAAAGGTGAGCCACAGCTCCAATTTCCTGAGCCGCAACTCCATGCTAGAGATAGATTTTTTAGATTTTTAGGATTTTGCTTGACTTGCACAATGAAGCTAAACCCCAATTGAGATGATATCAAAATAAGTTTTTACACATCTTTGAGAATTTTTTGGCTATGGTTAGAGGCTAGAAAATAAGAAAGGGAGGCAACTACATAGATTGGAGAGGTGATCTTCTTGTAAGAGAAGGGGAGCTGACAACAGACAAAGAAGCTGAGAACACTACGTGGAGAAGTTTACCTATTAATCTTGCTTTATTCTCTTTCAGTCATTTTCCTTTCTTAATCATGTTTAAGACAATGTGTATTATTTTCTTTGATTTCATTATGAGCTAAGTAGTTCAATCTATGGGAATGATGTAGCCAAACAATGATTGTTTAGTTTCATTACATTTAACGCATTTTTTTTGTTTTTTCATTATCTATGTTAAGTGTTTAATCTAATTTTAATTCTTGTGAAAGAATGTTGGCCCTTTTAACATGATATGTGATTCAATTTGAGGCTGAGAAGAGATAATCAAGTTAGACCATGATTAATCTCCATAAGATGGTCACGATGATAGAGATATCTATGTAGCTTATGCAACACTATGAGTTTCTTGATCTTAATACATCTTGATTATTTAAGATTTTCATAGAGATGTAAGAAATTATCTAATTGAGATAGGTTGTTATGACCTGAGAAAGAATAGCAATTAATTAAGAGAAACTTATTGTCAATATAGGAAAAAACACTAATTTTTAAAATGGATGAAACTAAATATAATTAATTCAGTGAAGTTGGAAACCCCTAGATGTTTTAATCATTGTTTCTTTTATCTATCAAAAATCTACTTCATAGCTAAAGCACATTAGTTTAGATCTCTTCTCTTTACACTTTCTTACCACATTCCAATCTTTCAAACAAGATTTAGAGTTAGAATAGTTGGTATTTTGCATTTATACATGCTCATGGGAATAATCTCTTATCCACACTTTATTACTTATTAATGATACATGCACTTGCATTGGAAAATGCTCAATAAGTTTTTAGTATCATTGTTGGAGATGGTAATCTTGACCATATAATAAATAGATAACTCTAGTTTTGCTTTGAAATTTTTTTCTATTATATTTGTTATTCATTACAATTTTTGTGCCTTTTTAATAGGATTCATGTTGAGCCTCATGACTACCACACTTAAACACATTGAAAACTTTAAAAGGTAGCAGAATAACTCATACTCCAACACTTACAATTCAGAATGGTTTGATCTTCGCAACATTTTATGGAGAAATCAACAAAGTTTGGGATAACCTCAATAAGGATTTCAACAGCAAAAGAAAAAGGCAGATTCAGAGATCGCTCTAGCCTAGTTTGCCAATACCTCAAGTAAATTCTCAACCAAGGTTGATAACTTCATGAACAAATAGAAGATTTTATGGCTGAGATAAGGGCCAATTTGCAGAACCAATGTGCATAGATCCAGAACTTGGAAGGTCAAATGGCTAATATGTTCAACAATCATCAATAAGGTAACCTGCTTAGCAATATAGAAGTCAATCCAATAGAACAATGTAAGATGATCACCTTGACAAGTGGAAAAGAATTGAATACTCTATTGAGTGGGAACAAAACTAAGCCAGAAGATCAAGAGTGAGTGAAAGTTTTTCTTGAAGATGCTTATGAAGACTCACTTGAAGCATGTCTTGTTCAACTAAGTGACTAAGGAATTGGGAATAAGAAAGAAGAGTGTCAAAAGTCCATGGAGGCAAACCCATCATATCCAAGTCAAAAGGCACTAAGATTTGAGGAATTGGGGCAAATCACTAAAAAGCCTAATCCGTCAATTGAAAAACTTCTGATTCTTGAACTCAAACCCTTCCCCTCTCATTTGAAATATGATTATGGAGTTCCTTCCTTACCAAAAATCAATTCTTCTTCTCTTGCAGGTGTGAAGGAAGAAAAGCTCCTACAAATACTAGGAGAGTGGGAGTACGCATTTGATTGGATAATAGAAGATATCAAGGGAAGTAACCCTACCTTTTGTATGTATAATGTTAGAATCAAAAGTCATAAAGTAGGGGAGAAATTTAAAGTGAATGGATAGTTGTGAAAATTCAAGCTAAAGACTATAAATTAGAACTGCTTCTCATCCCTTCTCTCTTAGGATTTTTAGTTCTTTTTAATTTTTTTTGTCTCATCTATTTGCCTAAGTTCTTTTTAGTTTTCTTGATTGCAGATGATCCTTTCTTAAGCCCATCAAAAGTCCATTTCCATCATCTAGGTAACCTCCATTCACCATCAGAGGAGAATATATCCCCACAAGGAAGTTTCTTTCCCTCTTATGCATTTTTGTTTAAACATTGAGGAAAATGTTTAGTTTACGTTAGGGGGTATTTGGGGATTTTCATTCAATTTTGAGCAATTGTTTTTGTCAGCATTTTTGTATATAATTTTTATGATAACAAAACTTGTATTAAAATAAGAAAACCCATATGCTTAAATCTCTAACGATCGTATGTATGGTTATGAATTAATAAACATTAATTAACACAAACACATAACCATGAATGATTAATTACAAAACCATACATTCCTTACTTTATGCTATGCACACAATAAACATTAATTAACTTTACTGCATAAACTTATTAAATAAAATTTATGCACTATAATTACTTAAGCTTTCATATTATATATTTAATGGAAATGTATATCATCTTTGCTTTACAAAATGATACAATCACATGAGGATAAAATACATTCGGATATTATATATATGAAAGCTAACAACATAGCAAGTGCAGAAATGTTCAAGTGCAGGATAATGATCATATGCAATAAACTACCACAATTATCTGCTACGTTCCAAAAGAGTTGAACTGATAAAAATTGTGAAGAAGAAGAAGGAGAAAGCAGAAGACAAGTAACAAAGAAAGGTTGTAGTTGCCTAAAAGAAGCTTCCACAAACAAAAGAAATGGGAGATAAACAAGGCTTCGAAGAAGTGCTATAGGGAGTTTGCGTTGTTTGTCAACCTCAACAAGAAAATGTTAACAAACAAATGCAAAACAAAAAAACTCAAGAAGAAGCCATGATCAGAGAGCTTGAATTGTGTTCGAGAAATTCAAACCACTTATACTTAATTTGATCAAAGTCTGCCTAAGACAAAGTGTAAGGATGAAGAAGCAACTCAATGACTTAGCAAACAAATGAAGAAAGACAAAGAAATTACTGCCCAAACAACCATACATTGTAAGAAGATTGGATTAGTATGAAAAAGAAAGGCAATATGAACAAAGAAGGGAGTGCAACTTCAATTGGTTCAAGACAAACAAATCAAGATTAAAGAACCAAGGAAGTTGCAAGAATAAACCCCTTTTGTTTCTTGAAGTGTGTAGAAAAGCTAAAAAACTTTGCCTCATCTTCGGATGAAAAGTTCGTTTGTTACAACGGAAATAATTCAGCCAAAATAGAGGACAAAGAAGATGTTGTACTGTGAGCATAGATGAAGCTGAGAACAGACAATGTGATGCTTGGATTGAAAATGGGCTACAATAGACAAAGACACGATCATCTACAACTCATGATAGATAAATGCAATGTGTAAAGTATTCTATCCAAGACAAAGCAGAACATACTTCGTCTATAGGTTTCACTAGATGAATGCCATACTTCGTCTGTTCGAGCAAGTTGAAGTAAGCTTCATCTGGCACCTTCAATAGACAACAAGGAACAAAAGAAGAAAACCACACTTCGTCATTAGTGTAAAACTGAATGAACTTCATCTATCATCGCCAATAGATGATGAAAAATAAAGGAAGCATATCCTACTTCATCTGTTCATATTAAGGGAATTGTTTGTTATTCGATCAGGCCATCTTTGTTAGCAATATTCAAAGTTAGTCTGTTATCTTTAATAGACAAAGCATATACACGAAGGATCTATTAATAGACAAATCTTCTCGAGGAATTAAGATAAACAAGGAAGTGTTTGTCTATCAGTCAATGTAACCTAATCTATGTTAAAGTTTTTCTGCTACTTAAATAGACAAATCATTCTTATGGAAGTTCAAATGACATACAAACCTTGGAAGAATTCATCTGTAACTTATGGCGGACAAATATAGATAGAGAGAGACCATGACTTGTCAAAGGAAAACTCAATTTATGTGACTAGCATAGAAATGGCATGCGCACTTGAGCCGTTATTATGCAGACTTATACCAGTCACCATTTCTAGCAATCAGCAAATGGTCTTATTCATTTAATGCTTCTCTCATTTCTGCATTCAACGGATCCTATCTTCTCCAACGGTCAAGATTTTGAAGAAGCTATTTAAGGAGAAGAAGTGGGATGATTCGAAGGTGGTGAAGGAACCCATTCTAACAAGCTTAAGTATATGCAAATCCTCCACCCATGGTCATGAGCTTAAACCATCATCTGGAACTATTTGTCAATTGATCAACGCATCTTCGTCAGCACCATTCAAAGTTAGTCTGCTATCATTAACAGACAAAGCATATACATGAAGGATTGATCAACAGACAAATCTTCTAGAGGAATTGCGATAGACAAGGAAGTGTTTGTCTATCAGTTAGTGTAACTTCATCAGTGTCAAAGTTCATCTACTACTTAAACAAACAAATCATTCTTATGGGATTTCAACTGATAAACAAACCTTAGAAGAATTCATCTATAACTTATGTGAAACAAATGTAGATAGAGAGAGACCTTGACCTATTAGAGGAAACCTCGATTTATGTGACTAGCATACAAATGGCATCTACACTCGAGCCGTCATTGTGTAGACTTATACCAGTCACCATTTTCAGTAATAAGTGGTGCTACAAGACTTTCAAAGCTGTGATGAGTCAAATGAAGAACAACTTTTTACACTGCTTATCCTCCTCTTTGAACGGCGATGCAGAAGCTTGAGACAAATCAGAAAGACCTGGACTTCAATGGTAGAAAACTCAAATGGTCTTATTCATTCAATGCTGCTCTCATTTTTGCATTCAATGGATCCCATCTTCTCCAACAGTCGAGATTTTGAAGAAGCTATTTAATGAGAAGAAGTATGATGATTCGAAGGTGGTGAAGGAACCCATTCTAACGAGCTTAAGTATATGCAAATCCTTCCACCCATGACCAAAATCTTAAACCATCATCTATCTTTATGAGCTTCAATATGCTAATTATCATGGCCATTATATTTACATTTTTTGGGAAGATCTTTATATATTGATAGAGCTAAGAGAGAAATCATATCTTCCCTTGTGCTTAAATATGTAATAGTTTTCTAGTTAATCTGAAAACCAGAGAGTTTGTGGTAAACTCGATAAACCATGTTGTAATGAGTTGTTGGTGATCTCTAGAATACCATCAAGTTTGCTAGTGAGCTTCGAAACCAGTGAGATGATAGTGAGCTCAAGAAAACTACCAAGGTTGCATATGATCTTTGAAATAGGTGAGTTTTCTGGTGAGCTTGTAAAACCAAAAGAGTGTCGAGGACACTTATTTATGCCCCTTGGATTTGGAATTTAGAAGAAGTGTCGGGAACACTTAGGTATTCCATTATATGGAGTACAGTGGAACCGAAGGCACAATGAGTTGGTGTCCTTGGAGGAGTGGATGTAGGGACAAGATCCTAAACTATTATAAAAATTGTCTTGTGTATGTGTGTGTGTGTGTGTTTGTTCATTTATCTTATTCTTCATGCATTTTATTTTTTCTATTATTCATCCTATGCCACACCAAACACAAGCACGACAAGAGGGAAATGATTTAATAGGGGTTAAGCAATGAATTTTTATTTACCCAATTCACCCTCCCCTCTTTGATTAAGCCCTCCTATAGGACTCTATAGTTTTAAATTTAGGTATATTCTTTTCAATGAGATTCACTTTTTGATGACTTAACTAAGAAAAATCAAGAGCAATTGTGCTAAAATATTAAAATTGAAATGCATTCTCTCTTGATAATCAATAACTTATGCTTAGTTTTTTATTTTCATTACACATGATTTAGAAATAAGGATAGGCACTACCTTGTAATTTAATGATTCTTGTGATAAGTCTTTCTTCTTCATTAATGATAAAATTTTTTTGAGCACATTATGTCATGATCATTTAAAGTATATGTGGATTAGTTGATAATGTTGTGAATTCAGTGACATATTTTAATTGATATGAGCCTGCTAAAACTTGTTTGATTACCCCTCAAGGTGAAATTCTAGATTACATATTTACTTGGAAGTGATTTAGGCATTCTTTGATCAGTTTGTGCCTTTTAAGCTAACCTAGTACATTCATTATCACTAGTGTCCCCATTTAGTATTATGAAAAGAATGGCATATGCAAAGCATATCAAAGAATACCATTCAACTTTTCCTTCTTAAACTTTGTCATCCAAACTCTTTGGGCATAAAAACCCATGTTTGACCCATTAAGAGACATATTTGATACACAAGGTTGTTAGAGAAGTATGGGAGAGTGAAAGAAGATAAGTTTAGGGTGTTAAAAAGAAGAATGCCAAAATGAAGAAACAATGGGCAAAAAGAAAAGAATTGATAAGGATTCATCCTTCACTTAAGGGGATTACATCCCAATGAATTCAAAAGAAAACAAGCTTAGGGGTGTGATAGTAATACTACTAATAAAAAGAGAGAGAACCCTAGACAAAAAGTCAAGAGAGTGAACTTTCATGTGCAGCTAATTTATGATCTCTTACTTTGTGAATTCTTATTCTTTTTTCCTTCATTAGCTAAACCTAAGGCCCCATTACAAGATTAACAAAGGCCTATTTATCCAAGTAAATAGAGTTGTCACCATTAGTGGAGAGGGATTATGAAAATCAAGCCTATGAGATGTTTTATTGAGATCATTAGAATCACTGAATTGAATATTGTTGATTAAAAACATGCATGCAACATGAGATTTATAAAGCACACACACATACACACACAATTTGAGGCTAAGAACCGATAATCAAGTTAGACCATGACTAATCACCAAAGATGGTCATAATGATAGAGATATCCATGAAGCTTATGCAACACTATGAGTTTCTTGATATTAATGCATCTTGAGTAGTTAAGATTTTCACAAAGATGTAGGAAATTAGCTAATTGAGATAGGTTGTTATGACTTCAGAAAGAATAACAATTAATCAAAAGAAACTTATTGACAATATAGAAGCAAACATTGTTGTTAAAATGGATGAAGCTAAATATGATTAATTAGGTGAAATCGGAAACCCCTAGTCGTTTTAATCATTATTTCTTTTATCTATCCAAAATCTACATCATAGCCAAAGCATATTAGTTTAGATATCTTCTCTTTACACTTTTTTACCACATTCCAATCTTTCAAACAAGATTCAGAGTTAGAGTAGTTCGTATTTGGCATTTATACATCCTCATGGGAACAATCTCTTATTCACACTTTATTACTTATTGATAATGTGTGCAATTGATCCTCTAGGACTTTTCTATCTTGATATCTTTCCACCAAAGCTTGTTTTTTTTCTACTTCTTATTTAATATCTAGTATTTGATTCTCTAAATAAAATTAGAATTATTTATTGCAATATATAGTGAGTAATTGAAATTTATAGTGCTTGTGGAGTTGATAACCCTTCTCACATTCTTATACTATAAAACTTAATACCGTATGTTTGCAAGTGAAATACAGTAACCAAGTTTTTAGTGCTAGTGCCGGGAATGTCTTTATTTTAATTTCTCACTAATATCATCACGACATAATTCTAGTTTTAATTTAAAGTTTTATTTTTTACTTTATTTTGAATTTTATTTTCTCTATTTTTATTTGATTTTATTTCTTTTTGCTATTTAGACAATGCATGGAAAATTCTAGAGCACTTGATTTTACTCCTTTTGATCCAGAGATCGAAAGAACACTTTAATAAATTTGTAAAGCAAATCGAACTAAATCCAACACAATGGCAGATCAAAATCAGTAGAGAGCAATCAAGGATTACTTCAAGTTGGTGGTCAATGATAATTATTTTGATATTAATCATCCAACAATTTATGCCAACAAATTCGAGCTAAAGCCTACTTTGATCAATATGGTCAACAGAATCAGTTTGGAGGTTCTCCAAGTGAAGATCCAAATATTCACTTGGTTATTTTCAGAGAGATAAATGATACTATGAAGATGAGTGGTGCTTCATATGATGCCATCAGATTGAGATTATTTCCATTCTTTTTGAGGGACAAAGCTAGAGGTTGGTTGCAGAGTCTATAGCTAGGGAGCATCACTATGTGGGATGAGATGGTTGAGAAGTTCTTAGTCACCTACAAAAATGGCTCAACTCAAAAATGAAATAGGTTAGTTTAAACAAATGGATTTTGAGCCAATTTATGAATGTGGGGAGAGATTCAAAGATCTGATTAGAAGATGTCCATAATATAGTTTTCCTAATTAGCTTCACATCCAATTGTTCTACAATGGGTTGAATGGTCAGACAAGAATAATAGGGGATGCTACTTCTGGAGGTTCATTGATGGAAAAAGCTATAGCAGATGCTTATTCTTTGCTTGAAGACATGACATCCAATAGTTTCTAATGGCCCAATGAATGCAATATGATAAGAAAAGTCGCCAGTTGTTTTGAAGTAGATCCAATCACAACACTCACTACACAAATGTTATCTCTAACTCACCAGTTAACTAAGAGAGTTTCACTTTTGGGAGATTCTTCTTCCAAAATTGGATCATACATGGCTACAGATCAAACACGAAAAAGATACAATATGTTAATGATAGGGGCTATAATAACTTTTACGGAAACAACCCATCAACTCAATTTTATCCAGGATTGAGAAATCATGAGAATCTATCCAAAGGAAATACTAAGAATGCCATAAACCCTCTTACTAGTTTTCAACCTCAACCAACCAAGAAGAAGACATCGAAGATCTCATGAGTACTTTTGTCACATAGACTCAGGCAAGATTCACATGGAATGAAGAAAGACTTGATATCCTTAAGACCCATATGGGAAAATTGAATGAATCTTTCAAGTCTTTGGAAACTCAAATTTGTCAACTTGCTAATGTTATCAACAATCCAAACAAAGGTGTTTTTCTTAGCAATATGAAGAAGAATCCAAGGGAGCAATGCAATGCTATAACACTAAGGAATGGCAGAGAATTGGAATCTCCAAAGAGGCACAATGAGTCACAATCATTCTCAACATCAATGGATTAAAAAGTTGAATAAGAGAAAGAGGAGGAAGAGAAGAAAGAAGAACATAAAAGGGAAGTTTACAAACCTAGGAGAATTTCATTTCCTAATAATCCTCCAATTTTAAAAACTCCATTTCCTTTTCCTCAATGATTTGAAAAGAAGAAAATTGATAAATAATTCAATAATTTTTGAAAATTTTTAAGAAAATTCACATTTATATTCCTTTTGCAGTGGCTTTGGAGCAGATGCCAAATTATGCAAAGTTCATGAAGGAGGTCTCATCCAAGAAAAGAAACCTTCAAGAATTTGAGATTGTTAAGCTAATAGAAGAATATAGAGCTTTATTGCAAAGGAAGCTTCCTCAAATTTTAAAAGATCGAGGGAGTTTTACTATTCCTTACACTATTGGTAATTTTTCCTTTCATAAAATATTATGTGATGTAGGGGCATCTATTAACTTAATGCCTTTATCTATTTTTTAGAAACTTGGATTGGGAGAGGTGAAGCCAACTACCATTACACTATGATTGGTAGATAGGTCTTTGACTTATCCTTGTGGCATTATAGAAGATGTGTTAGTGACGGTAGATAAATTCATCTTCCCAGTTGACTTTGTTGTCTTAGACATACAAGAAGATCATGAAGTGCCATTGATCTTTGGAAGACCATTCTTAGCAACTGGAAGGGCCTTAATTGATGTAAAATGCGGTGTGTTAAGCTTGAGGAGTAAAACCAATGAGGTAAGGTTTAACGTTTGGCATACTTTAGATTGTCCAGTTGAGAAGAATACATGCAAAAAGGCTAAGATGTTGGAGGATTGTGCTACCAAAGATGAAAGTGTTCAAGATCCATTCAAGATCCATTAGAAAATTACATTGCAAATTCTATTAGTTAGGATATGATAGGTTTTTTGGAGGTCATGGAACATGTCTTGGCTTTAGAAACATCATCAAAAGAGAAAGTGAGTAACAAGGTGGAAGCGCTTGACGAAGATTCATCGGTAGAGGAAGTAAAAGTTGCATTGGAACTAAAGCAATTGCTAGATCACATCAGGTATGCATTTTAGATAATGATTCATCTTTCCTAGTAATTATTTCTTTTCTCTTATATGTTTAAAAGAAGAAAAACTATTTTGGGTGTTGAGGGAACATAAATCAGTATTGCATGGTCTGCGCCTAAAAAATTCCATAAGTTGATACCAAGAGTTGAAGAGCCTGATCATCAAAAAGCCAAAATCCACCTCAAAGATGTTGAGTGAAGAAGGAGACAATCAAGCTAAAGACTATAAATTACAACTACTTCTCATCCCTTCTTTCTTAGGATTTTTAGTTCTTTTTGGTTTTATGTTATTTAGGTTCTTTTTGGCTTTCTTGATTTCAAATAATCCCTTCTTGCACCATCAAAAGTTCCTATCCACCATCTAGAGCAACCTTAATCCACCATCAAAGGAGAACACATCCCCACAAGGAAATTTCTTTCCCCCTTATACATTATTTTTAACATTAAGGGTAATGTTTGATTTAAGTTTTAGGGTCTTTGGGATTTTCATTCAGTTTTGGGAATTTATTTTTGAAGTTAGGTATTATTTTTTTGATGAGCTTCACCTTTTGATCACTTAGCCAATAAAATACAAGAACAATTGTGCAAAATTGATGAATTTTAATGGGATTGAATTCCTATGCTTAAGTTTTTATTGCCATTGATAAGATTTAGAAGGAATGATAGGCACTATCTTGTTATTTAATGATTCTTGTTTTAAGTGATGGTCCCATTGGCTATGCAAAAACACAAGAGGGTAAAGGTGAATTTGGTTTGTAAAATTTTTTGATTAAATCCCTTTGAAGGATTAAGGTCTTCTTAGCAGTTTAATGAAAATAATGCAAGCAAACAATAATTAGATAGAGATTTTTATAGTGGTTCAAGTCAACTACTTTACTCCACTCTTCCAAGCACTCTCTTCTAGTGACTTAGGTTCTGCTATCTAACTATAGCAGAATTACAACTAGTGCACTTAGCACTCTTCTTGATTCCATCTCAAGGGGTCTTAACAACTTATTGCCTCTACACTCTTCTAGATTCCAGCTCTAGGGGGCATAGATACAATCTAGCTACTGGCTGTGAGACACAATCCAACAGACCTGTAAAACTCTTCTTGAGTCTAGTTCCAAATCACCAACTCAAAGCAATCATAAAAATAGAGAAAAAATTAGATGCAATTTACAAAGTATTTTACTAATATAGTAAGGGAAGTTTAAGATCTTTAAATGCAAAAGTAATTGTTCTTCTTGAAAGTTGTTGAGAACCTTAATGAAGGATGCTAAAAGTTTCTTGCGATAAGGCAGTTGGAATGTAAGTTGTAACTTTTGAATGCTTGTAATAATTTTCTCTTTCTTTCTTATCTTCTTTGAATGACCAAATTTAGTCTATATATACTCTGATTTGAATTCTCTCTGTTGGGGTTAGTTAAGCTTCATTAAATGCAGAAGAATGTTTGAATTTTCTCACATTGAAGTCTGCCTTCTTCTAGCTAGCTTTATAGCTATGGAAACTTGTGATGCCATTCTTGCCAGAGACAGTGATTAGACAATTCATATTGTCTAAAGCAAAGTATTCAGCATGTCTAGAATGCCTTCAGCATTGGAAGTCGATGTTGCTTCAAATTTTGTTGTGGCTTTGGACTATTTGAAATTGAGTCCTCATTGCTTTGGAAGTTGTTGCTAATTTAAAACATCTGAAGTTAGGACTTTGAAATATCCAAAAAGATGGAAGGTACTATAGATGACTTGAAGTTGTGATTCTTCTGAAATAATTTAGCATGTCTAAAGTTAGTTATTCATAACGTCTAAATTGATGTGTTTGCTTCTGAACTTCAGCACTTCTGATGTGGGTGTGGGAACTTCTAAAGCAACGTCTTCAGTACATTTTAAGCTTTGCCTTTGTCATTGCTTCATACCATTTGAAGCATGTCTTTGAATGTCTGAAATGGTCTTTAATTCTGAACGACAAAACAAGACTAGTGTGATACTCATTTTCACCATAAGGGAAATGGAAAGAGTTGGTTGCTGGAGACTAGAATTGAAGGAAGTCATAGATAGATTCCATATGCCTATGGAATGGGCTATGGGTACGGAGGATGGTATCATAAATGCCAGCTTGGCAAAGGGTACCTTCGTGAATCACTGCAATGTACTCTACCAAAGGTTTGAAGAAATTGTTCTTTTGCAATCTACCTTTGAACCTCTCTCTATCACTAGCACAAACGAACTTGTCATTCAGAAGTATCTTTTTTCTCTAGCAAGGGGTCTCCATGGTATACTCATGGGGATCTAGCATTTCTTCGATGGGTGACAAGAAATAGCTATCAAAGCAGTCCTTCTCATCAGAATGGCTAAAGGCATTGATAGATAAATAAGCACTCTCAACATATTTTTGTGCACAAAAGATGGCTGGGAACGAAGAGCAAAGGGATGATCTCAACTTTCTATATCCTCCATGGAAAAATGTTGCATAGGAGCATGACCCAGTTTGTCACTCTCAAAGCTAAGGAGATTATGCTGTGAAATCTCTACATTAAGCCAGATAAAATGCCTTTTATCAAACTCTTTAATCTAATAATAGTGAATGCTATTTTTAAGTTAAGAGTCACCACCTCGCTTTTTCTTCTTTTGCTACCACTTAATGAGAGCTTTGGTGCAATGGGAATTTCTCCTTCCTCCAAGCCATCTTCTAATGCCCTTACGACTTGTTTAGGAATGGCTTCAAATGTAGAGCAGCCTTAGTAATGGGTGGATTTGTAATAGAAATCATGGAGTGTGCCAATGTTGCCACATCATCAATGCCAGGACTTCTAATGGAAGTTAAATCAATATCACAAGGGATGTGGTGTGACCCATCCACCATAATAGGAGAGTCACCAATGTCTACAAAGTCAAGTGAATCCACAAGTGGTGGGGATGTTTCCCTAGTCTTGAACTCCATCACTAACTAAGGCATAGACAGAAAACGCAGAGTCTTAGAAGGACAAGCTTCTGCTCCTTCCATTCGAATAGGGAGAGAGTATTTTGAGTTCTAACCTAAACTTTTGAGTTCTAACCTAAACTCGTCAAAATGGGTGAAGAACCGTAGCTTCCTAAAACATAGATACCTTTCTTTGTTTTAGAAAAAAATGGAGAAAGAAGATGAGTTTATAAAGGAGAAGAAAACTATTATTTGCAAATTTAATTAAAAAATGAATCCAAAAATGGAAAGGTGCAAAAAAAGCTTTCCGATGGACTTTCTAGATGGGAAAACAAACGACATCTTTAATTTGAAAAAAGTCAACGCATAAGTCAAAATTGAGCCTAATACTCTAAATTGCTACTCTCAACCAGCTCCATTGATTTATAGTGGTTATTATGTCACTCATTTCAAATTAAATGAAATGATTTCACATGCTATAATAACCACTGGGGGCATTAGTTGGGTTATTAACGAGCCACTACTGAATCTTTAAGAACCAAAGATTCCCATGAAAATAGATTCTATGCAGGGGGAAAGGGTAAATTCATGCGGCAGAAGGCAGAACATCCAAATGCAGCTAAATTTGCATAGGAAAGCAACCTGCATAGGTAGAATGAGTAAATCTATGTGGGTAGAATGAACAAATCTAAGTAGGTAGAAAAGGAAAATTTGCACAGTCGAAATGGGTAAACTACATAGGGAGACTTTTCACGAGAAAGTAACCTACACTAGGAAAATCCTCACTAAAAAAAAGTGCAGCCAAAATCGTGTAGGTAAGCACCCCATTAGAAGGTAACTCATGTAGATGGAACCCCCTACTGAAAAGCATAGTTGATCTCATGCAGGTAAAGTCTCCATGGGAAAGCAAACTCATGCAAATAGACTCTCCATGGGAAAGCATTCTACATAGACAGATTTCCCACCAAATAGTATAGTTGAACCTGTGCAAGTAGAGTCTATAGAGGAAAGCAATATGTGTAGGCAAATATCATAGCAGATATGGCAGCTGCTCGAAGTACCGCTATGGATTTTTAGAGGAGACATGTTTCGAGCTTCAGAAATGTTCAAACAAAGTTCAAAAATTATGAAGGTCACATTTCAAACTTCAAAAGAAGTTTACAAGGCCTTAGGAACACGTTTAGAGGTATTTTAGGTGGACACAAGAAGAATTATCACTATTTTGAATAAACAGTGTCCAAAAAGGTCTCAGAACATTTGAAGACCAAATTCAAATGATCTGAAAGGTAATGCTGGAACAAATTTTATCCCATTTCAAAGTTCAAATGGTTTAAAATTGGACTTTGAAGGCACTATAATCTAAAGCAGCACTGCGTTATTGGTTGAAGTCAGCTTTAGAGGTCCTGAAGTTCTATTTTAGATGCTTTGAAGGAATGTCATTCCAAGAAGACATGATGTTCAAAAGGGATGAAATGGGTGTTACACATTTCTCCCCCAACCTTTGACCCTCTGAAGTCAACTTCAGAGGTCCTGAATGAATGTCATTACAAGAAGACACATAGTTTAGAAGGGCTAAAATGGGTGTTACACATTCTTCAAAAGCCCCAACCTTCAGACCCTCTAAAGTCAACTTAAGAGGTCTTGAAGGGACACTAATACAAGATATCACACCATTCAAAAGGACTAAAGTGGTGCAACACTACAAAGGAAGATTCCTGACCTTTAGAGGCTTCGAAATTGGCTTCAGAAGCTTTGAAGGAATGCAAATTCAAAGGTGTCATGATGATTGAAGGACTGAAGCAGCGAAACATTAGAAAATAGCAACCCCGACCTTTAGAGGCTCTTAAGTAGCGAAACATTACAAAAATAGCAACACCGACCTTCACATGTTTTGGATCCTCTGTAATTACATTGGTTTTGATTATATATTGCACTTAATGGAATTAGTTTCTATTTCAAGCATTAAAATTGATGAATATGATAAAGGAGTCACTTGTATAGAATTTTTAGCATATATGAGGCTGATTTGAAAACCATGTTCAATAAGAAAGTTGTTAACCCTTCAAGTTTTCTTTCAAACACATCAAGAATCACATGGTTTCAATATTGTATAAGAAACTTAGAGCCAAAACACTGAAAATTATTTTTGGTGACCAGTTGGAAGAGATTTCAAAGGGGTTGAAATAGTGGATAGCAATCGGGCGCTGGAGTGCCCAATCACATTGGTAGAAGATGTAAAAGGAGTACCAAGTGGGCATTATAGTGCCCACAACATGAATTCAAGGTGGAGCGTTAACAGAAGTTGGGCGCTACAGCGCCCACAATATGTGCGACAACATGGGTTATTTTTGGAAATTTACTATTTTATGCATAAAATACAATTTACTTAATGTAAGAAGGTGCTTAACCCTAATTAGGGAGATATGAAAGTGGGATTTACACATTGATAGGTGGACTTTTGCTAAGAGATAGACGCAAATAAGGAGTTGGGAGTAGAGGAGATCATTGGAAAGAGTTACTGGAAATTTTAATATTCTATTTCTTTCAATTAGTTCATCTTTTGTATTTGGAATCAGCATTCAGATTGGAATCATGACAATATTAATCATTCAGTTGGTTTTAATTCAATTATGATATTCTAAATTTCTTTTATTTAGTGTGAGATGGATCCCAATAAGAAATCTTGTGTTGATGTTTGATTTTTTATTTAGATTATCTTCTTTCTTATTATTTCTTCCTTTCTATGATTAATGCAAGTATGTGATTGGCCTCCATATGCATGAACTAATATTTCTAATCCATTCTTGAGGAAGATGAATTAGGAATAGACTTTTAAAGGCAAGAACACATGATGTAATGATGACTAGAGATAGCCATTGAACATGTGCAATCAGTGTGAGCTACGACCTTGCGAACACATATATCACACATGGATGCCTTAGCTTAATAGGTTTGTTGATGTGGATTTACATGGAAACATAGTAGATCACATCCATAAGGACACCTATTATAGCACTTGAGAAAATTTGGTAGATATTTTAGTGCATCTGATTGATAATGAGAAGAATGATAGTCTAATCAAGGCAAGGCATCAATACAAGTGAATTTGTTAGGTGAAGTTCACTCCCTAGATATCTTTCTTATTGATTTCTCTTCACTTGCCTTAAGATGTGTTGCCTAGATAATTTCATTATTCCGTTTAGATTTAGTCTTTTTAGTAATCTTCTAAAATTGAATAGACCAAATAATATAAATCTTATATAAGTTTGGTTATTAGTGTGGTAATCAAACAACTCCTTGAGGAAATGATAATCTACTCATTACATCTATATCACTCATGACCATGTATACTTGCGCGAGAACCATCAAGTTTTTGACATTGTTGCTGAGGAGTCAGTTAAATTTCACACTAATATCAATACTAATTGAGATTTGTATTAATTTGGTTTTTATTTTGTGTATGGTTTCTAGTTTGTATGTTTAATTTAATTCTTAGGATTAGTTTATTTTGAATTCTAAGTTTAATTTGGATATGTTATTTTCCATGTTGTAGAGAGTTGGTGTTTGTTAAGAAGTCAACAAAGTAATTGATGAGAGTGCAAAATGTCATATTTTATTCCCTTAATACTTATCATTTTATACTTATTTAACTCCTAAATGCACATTATTTTTATATTCTGATTTAGGAGACATTTGGAGTGGTTAAGGGCAAAAAGAAGTATATTGAAGGATTTTGGACAACTTTAACATCACTCTATATTTTGGGCATAACTCTCTCACCTAACCTCTGATTTAGATGATTAAAGAATTTATAGAAACAAATGAAAAATATCTACAACTATCATGTTTAGAGTTTTGAGAGATAAAGACTACATCAGGGATAACTTAGCAAAACAAAATATCAAAATATGTCAAAAAGGAGTTGAAGATTACACATAGTACCACTTGTGTACCAATTTTGCTATATTTAAAAGATGATTTGGAAAATGTTATAAACATCAAAGTTGTATATCTTGACATTATATAATAAATACAAGAATAATATATAATACATACAAGAATAATTATGAGATTCTGAGTTGAAATGAGGAAGTTATGGTCAAAATAGTGAACACATGTCTGATGGACAACGAACCAGAGTTGTCAGCACCCATGTTCATTCAACCTACCCTGCCTGTATAGCAAAGTGGTGTTGGAGGCACTAACACACATCGTCCATCTTTTGAATTACATTTTAATTACTCAAAATTCCTATTTTTAAGCTATTTTGGGAAGTTTTTAGGTACTTTTTCTTCCTAGCACTTTAAGATTCTTTTGTTAGGGTTTGGAGAGGACTTTTTGGCGGCTTTTAATAGAGAATTCTCTCTCTTCTCTCTTTTATTTTATTTTCTTTGTGATTTCATAGCCCTGCTTGCTGAACTTTTATTCTTTTTTAAGGAGATAGAAGCCTTAGAATCTCTATACTATGAGATTTAATTTGTTTTAATTATTCAATTTATACTTTGAGTATTGAATATTCTTCTTTGTTCATGATTATAATTGTTATGCTTATTTGCTAGGATGCCTACTAGTTTATTATTTATTGAAATCTATTGCTAGATTAGATATCAAATCCATAATCGTTTTATCCCTCTAATTCGCAAAGCAACTAGGGTTTAATAATTTGCTATTGTTGCAGTTATTAAATCTTAGGAAGAATATATAACTAAATTAAATGCAATACTTGGTGCTTGTGTTATTTAGCTTCACCAATCTCCACAAATCCTAAGGCTACTATTAGATTAAACCTTTAGCATTGGTCTTGGGTAGTTTAGTAGTTAAGGTTAATTAGAACATTGGTTTCTAATTAACTATGTTGAAGGAGAGATAGGAAAAATAATTCTGGTTGTGAATATTCAAAGTATGATTTGATTTATAATTGCATTAATGATCAATTATAAGATTCTGATGGTGGATGTTGACTTGAACAAAGGTTTTCTTTTCTAATAGATTTCTTTTATAAAACTTTTTTCATTACATTCAAAACCCTCCTTTCTTATTCATGTTGCATAAAACTAAGCTAGATACTCCTTGTGGGATCAACCCTTATTCACATTACTACAGGTAATTTAATTAGAGTAAGCTTCTTTGGTTGTCTACAATAGCACACCAACAATCTTGCTGAATTTGACCATGAAATTGATCATACATATAGAAGAAGACAAAGAACAACAAAATCAGATTGAAAAGATGGAGGAAGCTAGTGAGGCTAAAAATCTATGCAGGCTTTTGAGAGATTATGTTGCTCAAACTATTCAAGGGAACACATCAAGCATTAGGAGGCCAACAATTCCAGCTAATAATTCTAAGATCACGCCATCACTCATTTAGATGCTTTAATAAGCAATGGAATTTAGTGGGCAACCAGCCATATTGATGCTTTTCTTGAGATTTGTGACACCATTAAATACAATGGATCTCTAATGATGAAATAAGGCTGAGATTATTTTCATTTTCTCTCAAAGATAAGGCTAAAATTTGACTTTCTTCTCTTCCAGTAGAATCTATTGCCACATGGGATGTTATGGCATAGAAATTCCTTGATAAGTTTTTCCCTCTTGTAAATCTACGAAGATACTTAACGATATTACAAATTTTATGCAGATGTATAATGAGTCATTGTAAGAGACATGGGAAGGATTCAAGAGCTGTTAAAGAGATGCCCACATCATGGACTACCCATATGGATGTAGGTAAAAACTTTTTACAATGGGTCTAGTGAAAATTTTCTTTTTATGATTGATGTAGTTGCAGGGGGGACTATAAGCCCCAAAACACCATAAGAAGCTTATGAACTTTTGGAGTAAATGGCTTCTAACAATTATCGGTGGCCTACTTAATGGTTACCAATGCGAAGACTTGTTGGATTACATGAAGTGGATGATCTTATTGCACTTACTGCACAATTTGAAGTAATGAATCAAAAGATAGACTACATGAATGCTTTAGCCATGAAAGTTCGTGGCATGTGAATTTTGTGGTGCAGGACATGCTAGCATGGAATGTTGGTAGGTAACACTTTTGCATAGCCTAGTAAGAATGCTAATTTCGTTGGAATTTTTCACAAGTAGCAAAATAATCGCTACAATAATACTTAAAATCCAGGTGGTGCAATCATCCCAACTTTTCATGTACTAATTAGAATACAGTGAGATCACCACCAAGATTCAAACAACCAGAGGAGAAAAAGTCCAGTCTAGAAGAGATTATCACTAAATTGGCAGCAACATTCAAGACTTTATGCACAATACTAATATGAGATTTCATAATCAAGAGGCATCAATCAAAAATCTAGATATGCAAGTAGGACAATTGACAAACATGCTATTAGGAAGATAGCAGGGTTCTTTACCAAGTAATATAGAGAAAAATCTAATTGAAAAGTTAAAAGCTCTAACCCTAAGAAGTTTCAAGCAAGTGGGAGAAGAATATGTTAAATAACTAGCTCCCAAAGAAAGACAAGAGGAAGTGACTGAGCAACCACAAGAGATAGTCAAGAGCAAACTTTTTCTAGATAATCCCAAGCTATATGTGCCTCCAATTCCATTTTCTCAAAGACTTCAGCAACACAAATTGGAAAAGAAAAATTTCAAATTCCTTGATTTATTTAAAACTTTTCACATTAACATTCCTTTTACAGATGCCTTAGATCAGATGCCTAGCTATGTAAAATTTTTAAAGGAGATCTTGGCGAACAAGAGAAAACTTGAGTATTATGAAATAGTGAAGTTTAGTGAAGCATGTTTAGTCATCCTATGTAACACCTATGGTGTTGAAATTTGGGAAAATTTTTTGTAATTCAGTAAAATGAGGAATTGAGGTAATACATGGTGTTTTACAAAGAAATTTGTTATGAAAAACTGAATTAAACAAAGAGAATGACTTCATTAGTAGTTTTGAGTAAAAAAAACTTAAGTGGTGATTTTGAGTAAAGTCATATGTATGACTTGAATGACCTATATAACATAATTATTATGTATAATATGATGTGTATGATATATTGAATCAAAAATTTGAGATAATTTTGGAATTTAAACTACTAAGTTAAAAGTTATGTGAAAAGAACTAAAATGGTAAAATTGAGCAAATGCAGGATTATGATCTATATGAATGACCTAATATGATTACCATAGGTATTGTGTTATGTGGGGAATCTTGGTTTAAAACTTGGATGTAATTTGGAATGGAATTGGAATGTGGAGTCATTTATAGCAGAACATTTAGAGAAAATTTTGTTAAAAAAGAACTGAAATGGTAAATTTGGGAAAGAGCATAAATATGATCAATGTGAATGAACTAAGATAGTTATTATGTGTATTGTAATGTGTGTGAAACATTAGTTTGAGTATTGAATGCATTTTGGATTGAAAATGGCCTATGGAGTTACTTATGACAGAAAAAGGTAGGTAAAAACAATTGAATATGTGATTTTTGATAATTGAACTCAAATGAGGTAGTGAATGGAATGACCATAATTCATTTCATGTATGTGTTGTGTGGAAAGTACTTATTGGGAGATTTAAAATGTTTTATATAAAATGGGGCTATAGTGAATTTTCATAAGCGTAAATGCTAAATTTAAAAAAGGATTCATTGTGATTGATTTTGACATGGATAATGGACTAATTTGAAAAAGTGTTCATCATAAAGTTGTATATTATAAAAGTATCTATCCAATGGAAGAAAAATACTCAATTATGATATCATATGAGGAATTATGACTAATACACCAAAACTATTCCAGATGACTGAAAAATAACAAGAAGAATGAGATGGGTCAACTTTATTAAACTTTTTGACATGTTTTTAGGGTGATTTGGAAAAGTTTTTAACATAACAATTGTAGCCCTTGATGTTATATTTCCAATGCCTAAACATTCCAGTCATTTGGACATTGTATGTAAAATTTATGATAAAATTACTATCACTGTGTTAGATAGAAAGAGCTTATCACGACAAGGCTCCAGAAAAACCACTTTTGGGCATACAGCAAGACCTTGCCACAGTACCATTTGATTGATTATTTGACTAAGATGAAATCACAACAAATTGTTATGATCAAAGTACCTTAGGGAAGCATGGTGATGATTATATGCATCTTGTTTGAATGTTTGGTGACGTTGATATGCATCTTGTGTGAATAGTCGAATTGTTTTTGCCTCATAGAATATGTGAATTTGAAATAAGGAAACTATAAAAGTTTCATAACTAAGTCTTAGCAATTGAATTTAGTTTTATTGTTAAATTGAATTGTGATAGAATTATTGGAGTCCTTTGGTTAAAGTGGTGTGTAAACTTTGTTAAGTATTTGATTATTTGATTGCACATGGCATGCTCTTTGGTAAATTTTGAATGTGATGGATGGTATGCTTATCCATGATTGAATAAATTTGTTTGTGAGAACTTGAATTGAATGAAT